>NCQV01073492.1:10312-25166 GCA_002740545.1 Lophocereus schottii
GGCCAAAAGTGTCCACCATAGGTCGAGGCATGACAATGGTGTAGCACACTATGAACTTCATCCTTTGGTAAGTATATTCTATAAATCCCTCCTCCACACAGTTTGTAGAGATGAGGTTCCTCCCGTATATAATATTTGGTATCATAAAGGAATTTCTTCTTTTGTTGATAAGATAATCCAAAAGGCAGCACCTCACACACCTTGAAATTCACCAAATCAACATACCGTGGGGTGGCTTGATGAGAAATGGCAAGTAGTTACTGGGAAAGAATCATCAGTTGGGAGCTCTTTACTGGGAGTGACTTCAGCCCCTAGGTGAGATAAGTGATCAATCACCACATTCTCCATTCTGGACTTGTCTTTAGTCTCTAAATCGAACTCTAGGAGGAGAGGAACCCATCGCATGAGGCGGGGTTTACTTCTTTACTAAGTGCTTCAGAATGGCATGATTAGTGAAAATAATGACCTTGGAATTTATCAGGTAAGACCGGAATTTTTCCAAGGCAAACACAACTGCTACGAACTCCTTCTCCATCATGGCATAATTTACTTAAGCCTCATCAAGAGTTCGGCTCGTGTAGTAAATAGCATACGACTTGTTGTCCTTCTTGTAGCCTAGAACAGCCCCTACTATAAAATCACTCGTATCACAAATCACCTCAAAAAGAAGCCCCCAATCTGGGGCTTGCATCATTAGAGCCATAATCAATGCCTCTTTTCACGTAAGAAAAGCACTCAAGCATTCTTCATTAAAGTCAAAAGGCATATCCTTGTCAACAAATGGGTGAATGATTTTGCAATTTATGAATTATGAACCGCTGTTAAAAATCGACATATCCAAGAAAACTCCTTACACCATTTACAGAAGTTGGCGGGGGTAATTTTTCAATCACCTTCACCTGTGCTTTTCAACCTCAATGCCCTTCTTAGAGATAATATGACCTAAGACAACTCCCTCTTGCACCATAAAATTGCACTTTCCAATTCAAGACCAAATTTGTATCTTCACATCTTTACAAGACCTTGGCCAAATTATTCAAGCAATAGTCAAATGTTGTACCATCCACTGAAAAATCATCCGTAAAGACTTTCATTATGTCCTCAATAAAATCAGAGAAAATATCCATCATAGAACGTAGAAAAATAGCGGGGGTATTTCATAGCCCAAATGGCATTCTCCTATAAACAAATGTAACATAGGGACAAGTAAGGGTGGTCTTTTCTTAGTCACTAGGATGAATGCAGATTTAAAAGAAACTCGAATACCCATCTAAGTAATAAAAATATGAATTTGCGGCTAACCTTTCAAGCATCTGGTCTATAAAGGGAAGGGGAAAATGGTCCTTTCGAGTGGCCTTGTTCAAGTTTTGATAGTCAATATACATACATCATCCCGTGACAGTTGTAATAGGAATTAGCTCATTATTCTCATTTTTTATGGCTGTCATTCCCCATTTCTTAGATATTACATGGACCGGGCTTACCCACTTCCCATCGGAGATAGGGTAAATAATGTTGACTTGAAGTAGTTTCAAAATTTCCTTCTTAACTACCTCTTATTCAACCTTCTTTGGTGCTCAGTTGAAATCTTATAGTCATCTTCCATCAAAATACGATGCATGCACACAGACGGGTGAATTCCTTTTAGATCATCAAGAGTATGTCCTATAGTCTTACAATCTATTCTATGTATTCTAAGCAAAGAATCAATTTGAGACGCACTTAGACTAGCATTAACAATCACAGGATAAGTAGAATTAGGCCTAAGAAACTCATACCTTAAAGATTAAGGAAGTTGTTTTACTTCTACCTGGGGGCGCGCTCCTCATTAGACAAGGACTTCGCATCAATTACCAAGGTTTCCTCTTTAGCCAACATAGGTGGAACTTGTGGAGAGGCTTCCAAGAATTGAGCACAAATTGCTACTTCAGGATTGGCATCCTTAGTAGAACTATCATCCAACATGCAATGCTTAAAAGGGTTATCAGATTCGTGGTTAGAAATGGCTTTCCTTACCAAACTATCAACCACATCAATCATATGGCATTCATCAGAAATAGAAGGAAATTTAGAAGCCTTAAACAAGTTGAACTCCACATGATCATCTCCCACGTCAAAAGATAGTTTACCATTTTTGACATCAATAAGGCACCCGGCTTTGGCCAAGAAAGGCCTCTTAAGAATAATGGGGGTGTGCGTATTCTNNNCTATCTCTAGTATCACAAAGCCTACTAGAACATATAAATCTCCCACCATAATTGGGACATCCTTTAAAATACCCACAGGATATTTCATAGAACGATATGCTAATTATAGGGAAATGTTGGTGGGTCTCATCGCTCTCAAATCTAGCTTTTCACACAAAGAAAGGGGCATTAAGCTCACACTTGACCCCAAATCACATAAGCACATTCAATGGACATGTTTCCTAATAGACTAGGAGTTGAGAACCTACCGGGATCCTTAAGCATGGCGGGAAGCTTGTTTTAGATCACGAGACTACATTCTTTAGCCAAGGCAATAGTCTCATGTTCTTCTAGCTTTCTTTTATTAGACAAAATCTCTTTCAAAAACATTGCATAGAGGGCATTTGAGATAAGGCATCAGTAAATGGGATATTAATGTATAGTTTCTTCAAGACCTCTAAAAACTTCCCAAATTGCAAATCAAGCTTAGCCTTAGCCATTCTTTGAGGGAATGGTAAGGCAGAGTGTAAGGTCTGGGGGAAGTTTGCTTAGGGTCTTTAGGAACTGCATTAGCATCCTTTACAGAATCATCTTAATGCAAATCAGTAGAGGGAACAGGCACCTCTTTCTTAACAATCTGAACATTATCATCATGCTTATCATGTAAAGACTCACCACTGCTTACCCTCTTTGGTCCCTGAAGTTGCTTATCCCCTCTTAGGATCATGGTGTTGCATTGCTCCCTAGGATTTGGCTCGGGTTTACTTGGGAATCTAACAAGGGGTATAGATGATGAGCTAGCTTGTTAGGCTATTTAAGCTTCCAACATCTTGTTACAAGTAGTAAGCACATCAACCTTAGAAGCTAATTACTTTATACACTCGTCTTGCTTTTATTGTGCCAAAAGCATACTTTCTATCATGGCTTCTAGGTTGAACTTTTGGGGAGCTTGTTAGGGAAAGGGAGGTCTCTGAAATCCAGGGGGTTGCCTAGCATTCATTTGGGGCATAGTGGAAGGGTTAGGCCTATATGAGAAATTTGCATGGTTCCTCCAACCCAGATTATAAGTATTTAAATCAGGTTCATTGGTCGGTCTCGGGTTAAAATTATTGACATAATTGACTTGGTTGCTAGTGTTTTGGGCAAAAGGACTCCCAACTTGGCAATTCTCAGTTAAATGGTCAAGGGAACCACATATTTCACATGATGGGGGATGGTCACCAGAATTCATAGCATCTATATTCAATCGTTCCAGCCTTTGAGTCATAGCATCTACTTTAGCATTACGTAAAGTAAGTGCATCAACTTCAAGCTTACCTCCAACCCGCTTGGGTTGGCCTCGTTTTTGGACTATCGAAAATTGTTGAGCATCGTCTCCTTAATCAAATTGTAGGCCTCATCCTTAGTCCTATTTATCAAAGTTCCCCCTGTTACAGCATCAATACGAACCTTACAGGTTAGGTCACTCCATTGTAGAAAGCTTTAACAATCATCCATCATTGAAGGCCGTGGTGAGAGTACAACTACAATAAGTCTTTGAACCACTCCCAAGCCTCATAGAGTGTCTAATCATCCTTTTGGGTAAAGTTGGTGATTTGGTTCCTTAAACTTGTCATTTTTCTTTGTGGGAAGAATTTTGGCAAAGAAAGCTCTAGTAAGCTCATCCGATGTGGTGATGGATCCGGGGGGTAAGAATGAAGCCATGCTCTTACCTTGTCCCTAAGTAAAAAGGGAAATAGTCGTAGTCGAATGGCATCAGTAGAGACTCCATTGAGTTTCAATGTGTCACACACCTCTAAAAAGATCGAGAAGTCTAAGTCAGGGTTTTCCAACGGGATGCCCCCAAATTGGGATTGTTATACCCCAGAAATAAGAGCCAACTTGAACTCAAAATTATTTACCTCCACGTTAGGACGAGCGATGCTTAAGGCGTTGCCTTGGACTCCTGACGTAACAAAATCCCTAAGCGTCCTTAGTTGCTCACCCCCTCCTCCCGCCATAATTGGTGAGGTCCCTCTTGCCTTGCGCCTTTGTTCCTCAAGTCATTGCTTCTTCCTCCTTAAACAGAAAGTCCTCTTAATCTCAGGATCGGGTTCGTACAGAAATGGGCTTCGCATAAACAAGGGAAAATTCATGCAGGCACAATCACCAACACTACTAATGCAATCAAAAAGAAAAGAAAAATAAACACTTAGTAAATTTCATAAGACTAACTCAATAGTTAATAATTTGGTCCTCGATAACAGCGCCAAAACCTTGACACATCCGCAGGCACACGGGTGTTGTAGTATAGATTAAAAGATCATCCTCAAGAAACATAGTAATCTATAAAGCTAATGTCTAATTGGAAATGCTAACTAATTAATCTTTTCAATAAGTCAATTTAATAAACTTATTATCTTAATATTATCTTAATTATAAATCAATCAAAGTAAAGCGTCTAGGAATTTGATTCACCAAGTAAAGAGTTGGATCATAGAATTATGCATGAACTTTTCACGGGTTGAACGATCCAAGGAATTGCGATCGAGTTGAATTTAATCATTTTTTTCAAAATCAATTAAATTGCCCAAACAAATTCAACTAACACTTTCTCAAGTGTTTTTGACTCTCAATAAGCAATTCTCTCTCAAGTTTTGCTAAATCAAGTTCTCTTAAGGTGATCTGGTAGCGAATTTCACTTTTCAGTACTTCACTCAACTACGTAACATAAGCAAGTAAAATTGGCCAAATTCTACTCACAACAATTCAATCTCAAGATAGAAATAAATCATTGCAATCAGGAAATAAGCAGAAGATTGTAAAGATTAAGGATAAAACTACAACACTATGGTTAACAAATCCCCAAATACTCACTGGTATTACAAACTCAACTGAAACAAGAGTTTAAGAATAAGTTCAAAGGGAAGGAAAATTTTACAAAAATGGCAACCCTTCAATTATGCAACAATCTCTTTAAGCCTCCAAGAGCAAAGCTTCTCCCTTCAACTCTACTTTTGCTCCCAAAATTAAACTAAGCTAAATTCTAACTAAAAGAAAGATGTGTGTGAAGTTGTAAGATGTATATGGTTGTTGTCTTCTCTCCTTTTAAGCCTTGGAACATGCCCTTTTCAGCAGCAAACAAAGCATCCTAAGCCATACAACAAAGGAAGATGAAGAGGTTAGCAGTAACAGGCTCACTACAATCAGACCGTGGTTCTGGCTGGTTCTGAATTCTTCTACTCTTCTCTTACTACACGGGCATAGGGCTTAGAGTACCTCTGTGGAAGGTCTATAAACACTCAAATGAGGGTTAATTATTGGGTCAAATGGTCTAAAATCCTGCAAAAATCACAAAGAACCATACCCAAGTATAAAACAAGAATAGGAGTATAAATTATGACATTAAGCTCCTAAATTCCCGAAAGAGTGCTACAAAATGTCCAAAAAATGAAGTATATAAAAGCACTTATCAACGATGAATGATTAATGCAAGCACTTAATGGAATTTAAGTTATGTCATAGAAGTTGCAATTCAAGACAAGCAAACAAAGTACCTTTGCTAAAGCCTAGTACTAGCTATGTATGATGATAAATATTGGAAGCACTTAATAGAGTCTACTCAATATCTTGGCATGGCTCTGCCGACGACTGTTCAAGATCAGTCTTCACTGTTTAAAATGCTTTAATAATTTAACTTTTAACTGTTCAAGTGTTAGAAATAATTTTAATTTACTGTTCATTTTACTATTTAAGTTACTTTTTGGGCCTATTTAAAGGTTTCAAAGTTGTATTGTCATTCATCAGCTGTTTTAGCAATTCTAAAAATCAGGTCCTTGTGTTAGTCCACTCTGGTTCTCTTCCACTCCTTCTAAATAATCCTCTCACATAAGGTTTGTTCTATTCTTTAATAAAAGTAAGTCTCTATTTAATTTATCATTCATTTTAATTATATTTACTAGTCATTTTGTTTACGTTTTTATAAATTTAGTTTACCTTTTCATTAAATTTATTAAAATTTTTGGTTCTGTTTCTCAACTGGTATTAGAGCCAACTATCAACTTTATCATGATTCAAGGCTAAATCCCTAGGATTACTTAAGGAATTTATCAATTAGCCTAAAAAATGTTAGTGTATCTTGAATAACATGCAAACATCTTTACTAAAGGTCTTGATGATTAGCTATTAACGTAATATATTTTTATGTTGGTCAACAATATTGATCAGCCTTTATAAGTCTTTACTGGTCCCTTAGTAAGCCCATTGGTTAGCCTGGAGATTGGTGATCCCGATAGTATAAGGCTTCGAATAGAGGTGGTCCCATTGTAGTCTCATTAGAAGTGTTGTTAATTGATGTAGAGCAAGTTCCAAGCTTAGGCCTACCTTCACTAGTAAGAGTCTTGGACCAAGTTGGTCCAATGTTGACCCTACATCAAGGACTAGGTCCCTCTAGGCTAATATTTACTTGGGATCCTTAACAAGGTCTAAGTAGGATTAAGAAACGGTTGGGCTATTAGTATCCCTATATAAGGAGTTAACCACTTAATTCTCCCAAAACTATCTCTTTAGCTCATTTATAGTTTCTGGGCAGAATACTTTACATCATGTCTAGAAAAAATTTAACCAGGAACATGTGCTCTAATTTCTATAAATTATACATGTATGGAAACCCCTGAATGTATATTTTCCAATGAGTCTTGAATTGCACTCGAGCTCCAAGCATGCAGGAAGTTATAGGCTAAATACTGAGCTAGGGTCGGTCCAGGATTGAAAAATGCATGGTTCTGATTATAGGCTTGATTGAGGAGGTTACAGCTGTAATTTTCGACATTAATTAGTATGGGATGATTTTTCACACAAAAAGGGAGAATCAACAAGCGGCGGCACCTCCATTGGTGGAGGAGAGTGCTCAAGGCTCTCTAGAAGATAGAGGATGAATTCTGAAAAATACAGCGCATAGTAATTGTAATTATCTTAAGCATCTTAATTTATTTTTCTAAGATATTTTGTAAGCCTCCTATTGACCCACTTGCTCCACTAATGTATAGCTAACTCCCCCTCTAATTGGGTATTTATAGACCCAACTACCTCTATGAACATGGAGACTTAATGAATAATATGAGAGCTTAAAGCTTGGTTTTTCTTTAAATCTCAAAATCTTTCTTCCCTTTAATCTAATCCTTGGTGCTAAGCATTTATAAGGTTAGAGGGTAGGTTGAATTATTTTCTTGCTACTTATTTCAAGAATTGAATCTTCTCCTTCAGAGCCTTTGTTTATTTGGGAATTCTCTTTCTCTCTTGATTCTTATTCGGAAAGATTGGTCTTCAACATCCATTGCACTCATTTACATATATTGCTTACCTTTATTAGTTAAATGAAAATTGATATGGATCATAAGTGATTACACTCTTCAAGAAATTAGTATTTGTGTAACTCCATATCATTACAAAAGGATCTTCTATTGAAAATGCCACAGAACTCCTTGCTTTTTTTTTTAGATCAATTAAAAAATTGGTGGGACAATATTCTCATACAATAAGACAGAACAAGCATTTTATAATATCAAATTCAGAATTCAACAGAGAATATTCAAGATCTACAGATCTTTGAAGTCAAGCCTTAAATCATCTACAAGTTTGATGTTGTAGAGTACCTTATTTACCCCATAGTCATGCATTTCATAGGAAATACAGAAGAATTGACCTTTTTATTTAGAAATAATCCAAAATCTTAGATGTCCAAGTCTAAGTGACTACAAGACACATTCCTTACCTATGGCTTATAAAGGAAAGATGCCAATGATAATTATGGGAATAAAAACTTCATTATTGGATTAGCAACCTTATTTTCTCAAATAATAGGGAAAACCCTAAAAGGCCATCCCATGGAATAGTCTAACGAATGTGCAACACACCTCAAGCTTGGACCTGCTTTAACAAGCAAGGACCTTAAGCCAAATAGACCCAATATTGACTCTAGGTCAAGGGCTAGGTCCTCCTAGGTCAATGTTGACTTGGAACCATTAAAGAGTAACAAGTAAGCTTAGAAAAGGTAGCTGGACAGTTAGTAGCCCTATATAAGCAATCTAGCTACTCTATTACCACAAACCACCTCATTAGCTCATTTTCAGTTTTCTAGGCAGAACACTTCACCTCACTTCTATCCTAGTTTTGACCCAGTAAATAGGCTTCAATTTTTGAAAATGATACGTGGATGGATAGCTCCAAATGTTTAATTTCTAACAAGCCTTGAATCACATTTGAAATTTGAGTATTGAGAAAGTTACGGACTGATAACCATGAATAGTCAGTACAAGGTTGGAAAATGCATGATTTTCATTATGGTCTGAATTGAGGAGGATGTAGCTATGATGTTGGGGATTAAATAGTATGCGGTGATTTGACACACTTAAAGGGATCTTATTCAAGTGGTGGCACCTCTATTGGTGGAGTAGAGCATTCTCAAGGCTCTCAGGAAGATGGAGGATGAATCCTAGAAAATACAGCTTATATTGATTGTAATTATCTTAGCATCTTAATTTATTTTTCTAGGATATTTTGTAACCCCTTATTAGCCCACTTGTTCCACTAATGTAACAGCTAATCCCCCCTCTAATAGTGTATTTATACACTTAATTAGCTCCATGAAAAGTCAAACTTGTTAAATGATATGAGAGCTTGAAGCTTGGTGTTTTCTCAAATCTCAAATTCTTTACCTCTTTAAGGAGGGTGGTGATTTGAGTTCATCTCTTTAATCTAATGCTTGGTGTTGATGCTTTAAAGGGTTAGAGGGTGGGCGGATCTATCTCTTGGTTACCTATTTCAAGTATTGATTTATTTCTATTAGAGGATTTCTTCTATATAGGATTCTTTCTCTCTCTTAGTCCATCTCTGTTATGATTGATCTTCAACATCCTTTGGGCTTATCTTCATGGATTTCTCACCTTTATTTAATCAAATAAAATCAACACGTATCATTTGGTATCAAAGTGGAANNNTCCTTCATCTTGGTGAGTATCAAATCCATCCATCTTATGTCTGATTTATTTAGATTTCAATCCTTCTTTGGTACTATTTTTACCTGTACTTTTCTCCCCCTAAGTCTCTTCTTCAAGTCCACAAAGAACCCTAATTATATCCCAAATACAATTCCTATCCTAAACACATCCCTAAAACTCTATGAAAAAGCCTTAAACAAAACCCCGTTAAAAAATACCTAGGTAGAGAATTGGCACGGCAACCCAATGCTACCTGGCACGATCTTGTCCCTTTCCTGCTCTCCTGTTTCCTATTCCAGAAACATGACACGACCCCCCGTGCCCCTGAGCACAACCGTGCCGCCCTCTTTTTCTCTGTTTTCTTGCCTGTGCCCCTCTAATACGCCCATGCTTCCCCTGTTTCCATCATTTTCTCATCTTTTCACCTTACCAACTACCACCATGATCATTGATGAAGATGTCTGTCACCCCAAGAACATTCCTTTGAAGCATGCCTATGATATAGGTAGGGCTTTTGTAGAGCTTCAAGAGCAAGTGAGAAAGCTCACTTAAGAGTTTGCACAAGGGAATTTGCACAATGAAACCGTTATCAAAGAGGCTATGATGTTTACCCCATTAACATCGAAAACTCATCCTCTCATGAATACTTTGATGGTCAGGAATGAAGGCCTAGGAGAAGATGGCATCCAAAGGATAACCTTAAGGATCTCAAAGTGGAGGCATCAAAATTTGATGGAAATCTTAACCTGAAAAGCTATCTTGTTGATTAGGTTTAAGCCCTTGAAAGGATCTTTGAACTCAAAGATTATGATGCTGAAAAGGCCTTCAAGTTGGCAAGTCTTAAATTAAAAGGGTATACTGCACTATGGTATAGGCACTTGAAGAATAATAGGCTAAAGAAGCCAAATCCAAAATCAAAACTTGGTCCAAGCTTANAAAGGATACAGACAAGTGATTCCTACCCCCTTCTTACAAACGAGAACTCTACCTCAAGATCACCTCTCTCAACCAAGAGAATCTAAAGATAGAAGAGTACATTAGGGAGTTTGAACAAATCCAAATGAGGGTGATCTTGAATGAAGAACCCAAACTCAAGATTGGTACCTTTATCAAGGGGTTATCTCGTAGCATTGCTAACAAAGTGAATCTACAACTTTACTTATCCTTTAATAATGTGTATCACCTAGCCATCAATGTTGAGAAACAACTTTAGGATCAAAAACCCTTTCAAAGCACCTCCTATATTCTCCCTCAAAGTACCTAAGGGTTACTCTTTCATTAACAAAGTTAACACCACCCTTACACTCGTCAAAGTCCTTGACAAGGGTAGAGGGATTGCTAGTGAACCAACAAAGAGATTAGAGGGTAAAAGTGTTTCGAATGCCATGGTTATGGAGAGTTCTAAGCAGAATGTCCCAATCAGAGAACTCTCATCATTAGAGAAGTTGAGGAAATGCAAGCTATTCAGGAAGAAACTAGTAAGAAGGAAAGCGAGGATGAGGACCAAATTTTAATCATTCTAGATGTGGGTGAACTTTTGGTAACTCGGAGAGCACTCTATGCCTAAGAGGCCCCTTGTGAGCCTGGCCAAAGATAGTAAATCTTTCATAGCCGATGCACCATTGGAGGCAAGGTATATGATGGAGGAAGTTGCACTAATGTAGCTTCCACAACACTTATTCATAAGCTTCAATTACATACTAAGGTGCATCCCACCCTTATTTTCTCTAATGGCTCAAGCAATGAAGTGAGATAACCATTTCTAAGCACTCTTGTTACATTTTTGGTTGGTCTATATTATGTCGAGGTGCTATGTGATGTCCTCCCTCTGGATGCACGTCATTTTCTTACTTAGTATACCTTGGTAGTTCGATAATTATGTGATTCACGATAGGCATGCCAACACATATGCATTCAAACACAAAGTTTGTAATCTTACTTTGACCCCAATACCTCTACCCAAACCCCACAAATCTAAATGGAGGAAGAGAAGTGATAAAAGCCTATTTATGAGTGAAACACGGGTGAAGAGAGCCATTTGTAAGAGCAAGCCTTTATTTACCTTACTTATGTTAGAATCAAACATATGTGAGGGAGTGAAACCTACGCATCCCTTAGCTCAATTACTCTTGAGAGAGTTTGTGGATGTGTTTCTCAATTATTTACCCTAAGGGCTCTCTCCTTTGAGAGGAATTGAGCACCAAATTAATCTCCTACCAGGTGCTCCTTTACCAAACAAGTAGGCCTATAGATGCAATCCTAATGAGTCAAAAGAGTTTTAACGACAAGTCTAAGAGTTAATTGAGAGTGGGTACATTAGAAAAATCTTAAGTCCATCTTGGGTTCCCACCTTTTTAGTACCTAAGAAGGATAACACTTGGCATATGTGTGTTAATTCTAGAGCAATAAATAACATCAACATTAAGTAGCGATTTCCTATTCCTCGATTGGATGATATGCTTGATGAGTTACATGGGTCCAAGGTATTTTCTAAAATTGACCATCGGAGTGGTTATGACTAAATTAGAATGAAAGAAGGAGATGAATGGAAAACCTCCTTTAAGACCATGTATGGGTTGTATGAGTGCCTTGTGATGCCTTTTGGTCTATTTAATACTCCTAGTGCTTTCATGAGGATCATGAATGGGGTCTTAAGGCCATTCATTAGGAAGTTTGTTGTGGTGTATTTGAATGATATCTTGGTGTATAGTCGTGATGATGTATCTCATGTGGAGCATCTTTCTTAAGTGTTCCAAGTGTTGAGGCGACGAAAGTTATATGCCAGGCTTGAGAAGTGTGAACTACTCAACCCTTAAGTCATCTTTCTTAGCTATGTTGTGTCCAATGAAGGAATTCAAATTGATGAATCTAACGTTGAGGCTATCAAGAGTTGGGCTACTCTCACCTCCATCATGGAAGTATGAAGGTTCCATGGGTTAGCCTCTTTCTACTGTCGGTTCATCAGAGATTTTAGCTCTATTATAGCTCCCTTAATCGAATGCATAAAGAAAGGGAGCTTTGAGTGGACAAAGGTCACCCAAAGGGCTTTGAAACCATTATGTATAGGCTTTATTTAGCTTCTATCTTAGCTCTTCCCAACTTTGAATTCCTTTGGAAGTTGAGTGTGATGCTAGTGGCATTGGAATTGGCGTAGTTCCCACTCATGCCAAGCGCCCCCTAGCTCTCTTTAGTGAGAATTTGAATAGTTTGAGGCTTAAATACTCTATGTATGACAGGGAATTCTATGCCATTATTAGAGCTTTGGAACATTGGAGTCATTACCTTAAGCCCAAGTCATTTGGGCTTCATTCGGATTATAAAACTTTGCCCTACCTCAATGGCCAACACAAGTTGAACACAAGGCATGCCAAGTGGGTTGAGTTCCGTTAATATTTCTCTGTTGTAAGCATAAGAGTGGGAAAAAGAATATTATGGCTGATGCCTTATAAAGAAGATATACTCTCCTTTCAGTCCTAGATGCCAAGGTTCTTGGATTTCATTCCATCAAAGCTTTATACAATGAAAATGAAGACTTTAAGGAAGTGCTCGAGAACCCTTCTACCTTTGGCTCTTTCATTCCATAAGATGGTTTCCTCTTCAAGGGAAATAAGCTTTGTATCCCCAAAAGTCCTCTAACGAACTTAATTGTTAAGGGCACTCATAGAGGAGCCTTTGCTGGCCATTTTGGTATTAACAAGACCCTTGAAATAGTCAAGGAGCACTTTTATTGCCCCAAAATAGGAGAGGATATTCAAGGGCCACTGTAAGGTACAACGTTTGTCACATGGCTAAGAGTCACTTCCATCAAAGCCTTTACACTCCTCTTCCAATTCCTATAAGGCCTTGGGATGACATTAGCATGGACTTCATTGGGGCCATCCCAAAAACACCATGGGGAAAAGATGTTATCATGGAAATAGTGGATTGATTCTCCAGGGTGACTCACTTCATTGCGTTCTACAAAAGTGACGATGATATCTACATTACAAACATCTTCTTCCAAGAAATTATGAGACTCCATGGTATTCCAAGAACTACCATTTCGAATAGTGACACCAAATCTCTATCTCACTTTTGGAGATCCTTATGGAGACTCGTAAGGACTAAATTGCTGTTTAGCACTACTTGCCACCCTCAAACTGATGGATGAACAGATGTGAAACATATAACTCTCACAACCTTACAAAGGAGTATGCTGAGAAAGAGTTTGAGGGATTGGGATGTCAACCTTGCTCATGTCGAATTCGCCTTCAATGGGGCTCCTTCCCATGCTACCTTTTATTCCCCCTTTGAAATGTGCTATGGCCTTAACCCTCTTACTCCCATTGATCTTATCCCTATTCCTTAAGAATCAAAGGTGAGTTTTGAGGCTGAAGCAAGACCTAAGGAGATAAAGAGGCTACATGAGCAAGTAAGGGTGCAAATAGAGAAAATGAATGAGCAATACAAGCATAAAGCCAACAAGAACCATTCACATCTTGAGTTCAAGCCACGTGATCTTGTTTGGTTACACTTAAGGAAAGAAAGGTTCCCTTTAAGGAGGAAGAACAAGCTTATGGATAGAGGAGATGGTCCATACAAGATAGCACAAATGTGGGGAAGAATACTTACCAAATAGAGCTTCCGGGAGACATACAAATATCCGCCACCTTCAAGGTTGGAAATCTCACTCTATACCTTGAAGATAATGAGTGACACAATGAAGATTTGATGGCTAATTTTCTTCCTAGGGGAGGGGTTGATGAGGAGCACACCTCAAGCTTGGACCTACTTTCACAAACAAGGATCTTGAACCAAGCAGGCTCAATATTCACTCTAGGTTAAGGCCTACGTCCTCCTAGGTTAATGTTGACTTAGAACCCTTAAGGAAGCTTAGGAAAGGTGGTTGGACAATTAGTATCCCTATATAAGGAGTCTAGTTACTCTATTGTCCCAAAACCACCTCATTAGCTCATTTTTAGTTTTCCAGGTAGAACACTTTACCTTACTTCTATCCCAGTTTTGACCTAGTAAATGGGCTCCAATTTTTACAAATTATACATAGATGGATAGCTCTAGATGTTTAGTTTCTATAAGCCTTGAATCACATTTAAAATCTGAGTATTGAGAAAGTTATAGACTACTAACTGATCAAGGGTTGGCCCAGGGTTGGAAAATGTATGGTTTTAATTATGGGCTTAATTAAGAAGGATGGAACTATGATCTTGGGAATTAATTAATACAGGGTGCTTTTACACACACAAAGAGATATTTTCCAATTGACAGCACCTCCATTGGTAGAGTAGAGCATTCTCATGGCTCTGTAGAGATGGAGGATGAATCCTAGAAAACATAGCTCATATTGATCGTAATTATCTTAGCATCTTATTTTATTTTTCTAGGACATTTTGTAAACCCCTCATTGATCCACTTCCCCACTAATGTAATAGCTAATCCCCTCTTCAATTGAGTATTTACAGGCCCAATTACCTCCATAAAAATTCAAACTTATTAAATGATATGGAGCTTGAAGTTTGGTGATTTTCTCAAAGATCTCAAATTCTTTATCTCTCTAAGGAGGTTGGTGATTTAAGTTCATCCCTTTAATCTAATCCTTAGTGTGAAAGATTTAGAGGGTTAGAGATTGGGTCGATGTGTCTCTTGGTTATCTATTTCAAGTATTAATTCATCTCCATTAGAGAATTTCTTATA
>NCQV01073501.1:0-35943 GCA_002740545.1 Lophocereus schottii
ATGTATGTATGTATGTATGTGTACATGTCAATACTAGAAATTTATCCTTTTCTGAAGGAATAATCTGTTCTAGAAAGATCATGGAACCGTCATAGAAGATCTTCTACAACAGTCTGAGGCTCCATCGTGGACCGTCGTAGAAGGCTTTGGCATAGAAGGTCATTTACGATCAAACCGTTGTAGAAGACATCATTAGCTTTTATGACGGTTTTTTTAAACCATCCTAAAAGGTAACACTTTTTATAACGGTTTTTAAATTCCTTCGTAAAAAAGTCTGACACTAACAACACATTCCGTGCCGCTAATATTGTCCTCATTTTGTTCAAATTTTGCAAAAAATAATCTATTTACGACCATCATTTCCTTCGTAAACGCCATAACTTTGTATTTTTAAAAAATATTTAACCTAACCTTTTTAAAGGTTGGAAAAAGATTGCTGCAATCTAATTTCTTGTCAAAAACTAAAATGTTAATCATAAATGGCGGTATAGATAGACATGCACAATTAGCTATGTCTTCATAACGATATAAGACATTCAAAAGATTGCAATATGGCAATGTTGTCCAAATTGTACGTCATCCAAAAGATGGTAATTAATGTATGCACATATCCAAACTATCATCATATACCATAACCAAAAAGACGTGCCTAAACCTAACCTATTTACCCCAAAAAATAGCCTATTCTTTAATGAAAACAAGCAGCATACGGGACTTCATTTACTTAATGGTAAATTCATATACCATAACCAAAAAATGGCCTAATAAACATCTACATCATCCTAGACTTCGCAAATGCATAAAAGGGACATTTTTAGGCGTTGTATGGGCTTCAAAGAAAAAATTCATAAGCAAATTTCGTCAAATAAAATTGTACATCACCAACACCAACAATTAATTTAGACACAAAATGACCACATGAAATTATTCAAGTAACTGGGACACAATATCTAAAGGTCTAGAGGAGACCGAACCCATAGGAGCTCCGAATGTATCCTCCATTCGAGTAATTCAAGTATTCAAACCAAAAATCAACACCATAATTGGGTTCACTACAATTTTCAACAGCAAAAAAAAAAAAACCACACAATCAATTACATAAAGCAAAATATAATTAAAAAATTAAAACTCAGACATTTAAATTAAGTTGAAGGGCTCTTCCCAGTGGAATTATTAGATAGAGAGGGATGGTTTACAGTTTGGAGTAAGAAGTGGTCTTCGAGAATCCAGAGAGAGAAAGAAGAGAAAAGAAGAGAAGAAGGCACCATAGCTGGGCCTATTTACAACCAATGCAAGCAAAAACAAAAAGGAAAAGAAAAGATCGAAACCACTTCCATGGCTGTTGTGACAGAGCAGAAGGAGGATGAGCAGGTGGATGAGGGAAAATTGAAAGGAGAAAGGAGCAGAGGCACTTACATGATCGTGTGGAGTCAGGGTTTGCGTTGAACAAATAGAAACCAGAAGAAGAACCTCACTGATTCACGAACCACACTAAGAAGATAGCTCGAAAGAAGATGGTAAGATGCAATAGAGGGCCTCAAGCCCAAAACAGGCCTCACTGATTCACCACCCAGTAGCCCAGAAAAGCCGCGGCATAGGGAAAACCCACAGTACCTGACCAAAAAAGCCTCAAAAAGCCTCAAAAATGTATCCTCCATACGAGTTATTCGATCAAGTATTCAATCCAAAAATGAACGCCACAATTGGGTTCACTACAATTTTCAACAACCAAAAACAAACCATATATTGAATTACACAAAACAAAATATAATTAAAAATTTAGAACTCAGACATTCAAATTAAATTGAAGGGCTCTTCCCTGTGAAATTATTAGACAAAGAGGGGGGTATAACGTTGGGAGTAAAAGGGGGTCTTCGAGAATCTAGAGAGAGAAAGAAGGGAAAAGAAGAGAAGTAAGGGTATGGGCGCTGTAGCAGCGCCTATTAATTTGCAACTAACTCAAGCAAAAAAAAAAAGGCTAAAGATGGTATGTGACCATTGTTGCAGTATCTGACCATCGTTGCAACACCATAGTAAACATGTGCGAAAGTGTACTTACCTAATTCATCTAAAAAAACATAAGCACATCGTTAAGCATTTATATTTCACGTTAAGGAGCTGAAGATGGTGTTGTTGTGCTATGTTGTTCTGGATTATGAAGCTTGATTTCCTTGAGAAGCTCTCCTATATCTCTTTGATGACTAGTTTCCATGCCTGAAATCTTATTTTGATGTGATACTTAAAGCTGCTCGATGTTTACCACTCGATTTGTCAACTCACTAAGTAGTTGTTTTTTTTGTTGAAGCTCAGCTTTCAGGCTTGCCTTACTTGGTTTAGGTCCCCTAATATCGTTGGGTTTTACACCACCTCCAATGCAAATTATACGGTCTCGATTTTGAGGTCCAAAATATTTTTCTACCAATTCAAATTTAGACATCGATGGATTTTTTCTAGATTCATCCACAATCTGATCTTATAAAAATAAAAATACAAAGGTATGAATATGAATGAAAATCCAAAAACGTTAAAAAGAATACTAGTGCATAGTAAAAATAAGTAAATATGTTCTACATATAATGCTGCATCTTCTTCACTCAATGTGCCATCCTTTCTCTTTCGGTTTGCTTTAAAGATCTCAGCAATGCTTGGTACCTTCCCGTCCGTGCCCCCCTATTACAACATGTTGATCAAAGTCAAATAATGCTTGACATGTAATTTTTTTTTATCACTCTAAAGCCTCTATTAACTGTCAAGACCTCCAGCTTCACAGACTAAAAATAATACATTTAACAAAAATAATAACTCTCATTTTGCTCCTTCCTCATGGAGCAGCATACCCTAAAAACTATAGAAAAAGAAGAGAGGATCGCTTTTTTTGATTTGCATACATACCAACTGGTTGTAGATGATTTGTCGAATCAGCTTACTACTAGTACGAGGAAGCATTGTCAACTAAGCTAGGTTTTCAGAATTTATAGCACTCTTGATCTACAATTCACATTGTTTGAGTTATATAAGAATGAACGTATGTAAAAGAGTAACCAAAAAGAAAACTGGAAAATGATTCTATCTTCAACTATCATAGTTCAAAGTATGTACTTGAAAATCAGGGTCTGTACAATGCTCTAACACCAACCATTCACAATCTTCCTTAAGCAAGCTTTTAGGTACATTCTTCGGAGAGAGTGCTTCCTCCAAACTAGATACCTTTTTTAGGTGTAGTTGCTTCATTTCCCCCCGCCATTTGTTCCATAAGTTCCTTGCTTGTCGCATGATGGTGGTGCGACGATGCTCAAGACCACCTCCTTCAAACTTATCCTATCATAGTAAACAAACACAATATCTATCTCACTTTACGCATGCATTATTCCTAGGTATAAGTTGAACGTAAATAAAAATACATGCAACTAATCCTATCATAGCAGAATAGCATTCCATAGTTTGTCCAAGTGTTTGGAATCAATTTCATTCCAACTATACACTTTGATCGGTAACATGTTACGATCACGAACAAGTTTGCTGATATGTCTTGATAGAGGATATTGGTTTTCACCCACCGGCCCATTGTTGTAGAAGGTTACTCCAAGTTTTTGCCCATCTTTCAGAGTTGCCACTTGCCTAGCCTTGTTCCTTCCTCTAGGTCTTGGAACAATGCCTCTCTTTCTTTTTCTTCTTTCAGCACTAATACGAGCTGCACAATGAAAATGTCAAGTTTATTTTTTTAAAAAAATTTAAAAGTACCAGGAAATGACATACTACAAAAGAATAGCCCCAGACTGTTTAACACACTCATTTTCTGGAGAATCATTCTCAGATGGATTAATAGCTTTCCTTGTAACTGTTTGCTTTTCACCACCTATCAAAGCATCATTACATGCAGAATTTTCGCATCCTTTTTTCCTTATCACTGTGTACTTGCAGGATGTCATGCTTGAACCTAAAATTAAGAACAATTTTGGTATTTAATTTCCAATAGATAGAAGATCTGTGAATTATGAAAACTTCAAAATACTAGCTAAGGATTTAGAAGGACAATATATCTTCATTACCAGCTTAGAATTTGTAATTCTTTCTAAACAAATTGCTCCGATGACACATTTTGCAAACATCAAATGCAATAAGATGGATAACAATCACATGAAAACATGTAATCTTAAACAAATAAAGCAGTAAAAAGCAAAATGCTTACCACATTTTCCTTATGTGCATTTGGAGTATCATTATCGTTTTGTGAATTTCTCGTATCATTATCCTCTTGTGCAATTGCCCCATCATTCTGAGGCAAATCCTAGTGAAGTTCATCAAATTTTTTCCATGCTTTAGAATCAGCAGGGTGTCTCATAACTCCATCTTCGATGCGTTCCTCATAATGCCAGCTTATCTCAGCTGCTGTCTTGGAACACATGAAGAGACGTTGAAGTCATGGCTTCAATGGAAAATGGCGTAAAACTTTAACTGAAATTCTCTTCCCATTTTCCTTTCTCTGTTCTTCCCCGCTATGCTTCTCATCTTTCCACCTGGATGCATGACACACTTTGCATGCATCAAGTTTTGCATCTTCTCTTCAAAATAGCATGCAATCATTCTTACAGGCATCAATCTTATTGTATGAGAGTCTAAGGTCTTTAATTGTCTTCTTCGTCTCATAGTAAGGCTCTGCTAGGGTAGACCCAGATGGCAGCAACTCGTTCTTTAGAAACTCTAACAATATAGTAAATGATTCATTACTCCACTGACCAAGAGACTTAATATGCAGCAATTTCACCATTGCAGATAATTTAGAACAACTAGAGCATGGATACGCAGGTTGCTCAAAGTCCTTTATTAACCTAAAAAAAATTTTTGCATCATCATTAGGTTCCTCCATATAATCAACAGCATTTGATGCTCCCATCTCAACACCTTTTTGAGTGAGACCATAATAAATATGAAATAAATCCTGAATCATTTCATCCATTTCATCATCGCTTTGAGAATCACCGTCTAGATCTTCATCTATATCAAATTCATCTTGCATCTCATCATCGTCAAATTCAAGTTCATCGGCTCCTTCTCCATGATGATACCAAAGTCTGTAACCTTCAAGAATCCCATATGCTATTATAAGATGTGTTTCAACCACATCTCTTATATGGTCACTGGACTTGCAACATTCCACACATGGGCATTTGATAACTTGGGTTACCTGACCTAATCGATCAAATGCAAACGAAAAGACGTCCGTAATTCCTTCGTTATATTCATCACTAAGACGATCAATAAAAGATAGAGCCATTCAACTCTTATTAGGTGCCAAGACTTTGCAAATAAAGTAATTAGTAGTACCTATACATAAATAGTGAAACAAATAAAACGAAGATATGTGAAGATAAATAAGAAGGTAATGTACTCAAACAATGTCTACTTTTATAGCCAAATATGACGGAAAAACATACTGGCAAAACACATTTCATCAAAAAACTTTGACTAATATTAACACCAAACAATCAAGGACAAGACATTGACAAGTAACAAAAGAACTCCAAAAAATATCACACAAAAATCAAGCCCAAAAATAGATATCTTTACTTATATTTTTCTTACCATCTCTACCATTAGTAGAAGTTGATACATCTCCATTATGTCTTGAAGTAAACAATGACCTTCGAATTAGTTGCTTTCTTATCGATGGTAACTCTATAGGTGTCTGAGACGCATAAGTCATATTGGTTTTCCCAGCACACTCTACATTTGTAGCAAGTGAAGGTTCAAAAAGGTTGTTGTTTTGGTCTATGACCTCAATTTCATCAACAAAGTTATAGGTAACCAATGGCAAGGTAAGCCCTTGAAGAGGTTTATCAATCACATATATATGGATTATATTGCACTTTTGAAGTTTGGGTGCCATATCTACAATCTCCTTGTGGCCAATAATCCTTCTCAACTCACCACCTCCTCTAGAACTCCTTCAGTCACATTGAAATTGCAATCCTCTTTCAACAAAGAACCCAACTCAATCAAAGACAACCAACTCAATCAAAGACAATCTATCATAGTCATAGTCAAGTTCAGTACAACCACTCTCTCCTACGTAACGAATTTTGTTATACCTTTCCTTAAATTTACCCCTATAATGGAACTGCAACGTAATTTTAAAATCTAAAAGCATCTACAATTTCAAAAATCACATCGTTAGATTCATGAAGCATGGCATCGTTCACCAATAAAGATTTCATAACAACATCTGTAGATAGCATTATGTAAGTATAGTCCTAGAGGACAAGAAGAAAACACTTTGATGGCTCTGAAGACGCAAATTGAAGAGAAACACAAAGGGGGAAAAAATCACATCAATATAAAACTCATTTCTACAAGCTTTTCTTCCATAGAGCCATCACATTCACTCACAGGTTAGTGCAGTGACCATGGCCTTTTTATCACAAATTATATCCTAACAGCAAAGCAAATAAACATTACTCTAAGATATTGATAAGATGAAGAAATAAGATAAAGAAAACATTACAACACCAAGGGGAGTCTGGTTAAAAGAGAGAGACATGATGTGGCTGTTAGCCTTTAGAGGGTCCCACTCCCATTTCTATCTCTATGGTATTTATATCATTCATTGCCCCCTTTGAACAGTCAAGCCCCTTAATCATGGCTCTTCTCACCATACCATTGCCACTACATTGATTCATCCTCTTTAGTTTTGTTTTAATTAAGTTTTCCTTTTTTAGTCCCTGGCCTTTATTCTAGTGCTCATCAAGTACTTCTGTAATTATAAGTATATATGGCCTTTATTCCAGTGCTCTTTAAGGCAACTAATTCCAATTGCAGGAGACCTATATATGGAGATTTCCCACCAAAGTACATGGAATGTAGCTCATTTTAACTAACAGGAAAACCAGAATTACAATTTCACTAACAATGACAATGCTTGTTATCATGTCCATGATAATCATAGCGATCATACAGATGTTCATTAAACCTATCAAAACTAATAAATAAAAACTAATGTGTAAGTAAAATGTGGAGGAAGTGGACAAATTGGCTAGACACAAGTAAAGACTAATGTGAAATCCAAATTAAACTATTCACAACTTTATATCTAACATGCTCATAACCCTATAATAATTGCACTACTTTATATCAAAGAAATATCCAACAACTGGTTCTAACAATTGTTGTTCTTCATGAAACTTCCCAAGTAATATAGATTACAAATAGAAACTAATTAGTACTCAACCTGCAAGACAGAACTTAAATCGCTTTAATAAAATTAGACTTGATAAGTACTTCTCTAAATGAAATTTAAACAACTTAAATAGCTTACCCTCAAACTCTAATAGAGTTTGGACCAACAAAGGAGAGAATATATGAAGAAATCAACAGCAGCTCTTGCTCATAGAGAGATAAGTGAGAATTTGAAGAGTGAATTGCACAACCAGTCTACCCTTGCACCAATTCACATAATGAAGACATGAAATCAATGTTGAGTAATGAAATCCAGTAAAATTATAAAATAATTGCTCCAAAAAAAAAAGAACTCTAGAGCACAGAACAGAGTAGCCTAAAAGAAAGTTAAACAATTATTAACACAAATTGAATACGCCTTTTTTTTGTAATTTTTGTTTCTGTGTTGTTGAATATGCCCTCTCTTGGCATAATCAACATGAGAATACACTGAATTTCCAGTCAAACCTCAGTAACTCCTCTAATTTCAGTCTCAAACCTGAAAATTCTTCATCCTTAATGTCAATTTTTGACATAGACTTGCCAACCCTAAGCTTATGTTCATTCCCATTAACTTGGGATTCTAAGCAGCATCCAATTGATAACTCAATGCTAAAATAAAAGTTGTGGAAGTAATTCTTTACACAACTACTTAAATAACGTTCTGGGAGTAGCACAACTGCTCAAATTCTTTACATGTAGGCAATTTGCAAATGAAGATAGGAGGCCCTAGAACACTTATTTTAGAATGTCTATTATGTGGAATCAATTAGTCAAAACATTTATTGCCCACAGATACTTACTCCCTCACAATACCTATGAATTAATTACCCATTGACATGCTTCTAATAATGTCAATCAATATAGAATAACCAGGGGACAATCAATACTCTATTTATAGGATTCAAAAAAAAAAAGGCCTACCAAACATTTGATATTTTTTGCCCAGCTCCCTCAGAAATCTTTGGCATTTCTTAATAACCTAAGAATTTAGGCACAATTATAACATAGCTTAGACATAAAACTGCTAAAAAAGTGATACAGAATGCAATTTTTCCTTCTATATATGAAAAGCAGCATAGAAGGTTGAACAAACCTTGCTAGCAGGGAATCAATGGAAGCCCTAGTTCGAGTACTTGGATTTGTTGAAGAAACCTTCTCAGTGAAGATTGAATGAGCAATCTCCAGCAACATAAATGGGTAACCCAGATGTAGATTCAGCAGAAAGAGCACCTTTTCATCAATCATAAAAAATGAGGAACACGAAGACAAGAACTCAAGCAGATGGAGGATGGGAGTGAGGGTTTTACAAAATTGGAATTAGACAATAAATAATCACTGGTTTGAATACCATCCACATGAGAGATGGACAGAGGAATGAATAGTAACAGAGCAAGAGTAGAAGCCCATGGGGAAGACAGATAAGGCCTGGAGGAGGTTCGAACTTCGGCAGCAACAGTAATGGTGCAATGGCGACCAGTAAAACAAGTAAATCTCCAGTGTAATTAGCAAGAAATTTCCATTCTAAGGTTTTGACATGTAGGACATCTTCATTCTAGGGTTTCAAAAATGAAGAAAGGAAGGGGAATAAGCTTCAGATCGAGGAGACTCATGTCTTCATCACGGCTTCTGAAACAAAATGCCTTCTGAATTTTTTCTTTTTCCTTTAATTTTCTAGGTGCCTACTTCCACTTTTCAGTAGAAAAGGCCCGCTCACACTTCCCGCATTATTTTCTATATCTAAGGGAGACTTCATACAATATTTAGGACGGAAAAATTAATCTATCAAAAGAAGCAAAATATTTAAGATAGAAATTATATTCTCTTTTAAAACACACTAATTACGATGGTTTTTATCCTCGATAATAAATGGGTGGTCGTAAATAAACAAATTTCTAGTAGTAGTAGTAGTAGTAGTAGTGTATATATATATATATATATATATATATATATATATACATATTTTACTCATTCATGATTTGTAAGTTTGCTTGCTGTTCAACCAAATTATCTATGGTAGAGCATGGTCACCAACCCCAATTGTCCTTTTTCACAGTTCAGCAGAACTTGGGATCCCATAGGATCCTTCAGCTTGTGGGTCCAATAGGATCCGTTGGTTTTGAGGTCCAGCAAGACCGAGGATCCGGTAGGATCTGAGTTTGGTATGTGAGTCCAAGAAGTCCCAAGTTTAGGATTAAGAATTCAATGTTTCACAAGAATTGAATTACAAATACTGTGACCGGTTTCCATCTTTAATATTTGTATCATGGCTTCTTCTTCTTCATCTTTGGCCGTAACTTGAAATGAACACTTGAAGGTGGTGACTTGGGAGAGATTGAGAAGGTGAAGGCTAGCTTAATCTCCTTGTTTACTTACCTTTAAACTTTAATTATTACGGCACGGTCATAAGATCTTGCTGCTCGCTATTTTCTTCCTCCTCAAACTCTTGCTCTGTTCCTTTTTTGATAATATAGAGCCTTCCCTCTTCTTACATATTTTCTCTCTCCTCTTAGCCTTTTGATTTCACCGTTTCCTTCTTTTTGCTTCTTTTTTTTTTCAAGTTTTAACCTCCCTTTGCCTTTCATAATTACAGTGAGCAGTTGCCTTTGTGTACTCACATTAGAGTTGGTGGGGGAATAGGAATAGATGATTACTATGAAAGTAACTACCCATTTATTACTTGTTAAATTTTGTATTTCCACCACACAATTCACAATTTGATTTTTTTTCCTTTTGCTTTATGGGCTTCACATAACAAGTTCTTTTTGGAGGGGGGTTGTACGATTTTACTTTTGTTTTGACTTGGTGGCTACCTTAATTGAATTTATAAGGGCCCAACTTTTATTTGCCCTATGGTAATTTGACACAAAAATTTGAGCCTTTTTTTTATGTTAAGCTTGTATTGATTTTATATGTTCTAATTTTGATAAATTTAAATTTATTAAAATTTTACGTTCAATAGTCACAAAATATGAACCCCAAATTATCCTGAACATCCCCAATGGCATACCTAGTCCCTTATGCCATATGATACATCATATGATTATATATACTCTAGATAATCGCTCAGGCTGATATGATAAAGATGGACAGATTTATCCTTAAACACTTATGACATTTCATTTTTGCTTAACTACTTTTCTAATGTGTTCTTGCTGAACCATATACATTGTGACTCTTAAGAAATACATTAAGGTATCATCATCAAGATTTGACTTCATACCACAATTTTACATTGAAGGGTCATCGTTATAGGGTCACACAGTGATAAGAGATAGGGAAGTCAATTGTTAATCCTTGTATGGGTCGTCTTGTAAGTAGATATAGCATGAAATGTGTGTCATGGCATAGCTCTTACTTAACTATGCTTGTCACTCTATATGACATGAGCATCATCAGTCTAGATTTTCATCCAAAAATCTAACCTAAGCCACTATATCAGCATACTATTTGGTAATCCAACACTAATCCAACACTCAAGCCTTAGCTTTTAAGGCTTCAATATGACATCTGATATTTCATATTTGACTCTTTCGAGCCTCATCTTAGACTTAATAAAGTGACTATATTCCTTTATTCATACACTTTTAATATGAGTGATCACTATTGCATCCCTAGTGCAAATGTGATTCAGTTTCTTCCTACTCGCTACTCACCCATCAACATAATTGTTTGTGTGACTAGGCCAATTAGAAGTCTATGGCATTTCAATATGCCCCACATGAAAAAACAAACTGTTAGCATTTTGCTCATTTACAAAAGAAATGTTTCCTTACATAACAAGATACATTCAAAGTGCTAAATCTTACGAATTCCAAGACTCATGAATAAGCTTTGAATGCATCATTAGGAATATGTTTAATCAAGGAAATAACAATCACCTTGTTATTGTATATATAATCAATAGCAATGTCTTTTGTCTATATGGCAACGTACAACACAATCTGCCTAGATAGTTAACAATGTTGTGTAATTTTGCTTCTTACTACACTATGACATGGCCCTCCCGCATAAGGTAAATACATATCCTGATGTTGACCTAGACTCATCTAGGTCAGCACCGGAATCACTATTTGAGTATCCTACCGGCTTAATGCCCCTGCCTTGATAGAAAAGGGCCAAGTCAGCTGTACCATGAAGGTACGCGTGATTCTCTTGACAGTTTGCCAATGAGCAATTCCCAAGTTGCTCTGGTAATGACTTACCAAACCAACCATAAAGCAAATGTCAGGTCATGTACACAACATGGCATACATCAAACTTCCTGCGTGTAATAACCCAATCCTAAATCACGTTTATTTATTTATATAAGTCATGTTGTTAATTTCCTCGCATTTAATTATAACATTTAATCATTCTGTTTTGGAGAAATTTATTTTGGGCCTCACTTTTCAGTTCGGGTTTCAACTATCGTAAACTTACAGGTTAATTGATAGTAGGCCCTTGTAAACCTTGTCATGGAGTTATAAATTTAACCACTACTTTAATTTATAAATAATTTTTACAGCATAGGAAAGTAGGGATCGATCCGACGCGGAAATATTATGTCAAAAGGCTAGTTTAATTCTAAATGATTTTACTACTTTAATTTATTGTTTCTACTCTTTGTAATTCTAAAATAAATCAAATTTAATAAATAAAAATCCATAAAAATACTTAATATTACTTTTAAATATTCTAAATTTAATTCTGGAAATAAGACAGTAAATAGCTATCCTAAATAATCTAGAAAACTAAATATAGAATAATAACATAATAATCAACTAAAAAGTAAAACAGAAAATAACAAACAGAAACTTACTATTAAAAAATCACAAACAGTAACCTAAACTAATATTCTTAAATTTTATAATTTATAAACTCCAGAATTATAAGTAATTAATTTCAGAAAAATTAAAACACCAAATTAACTCCAGAAAAATAAAACAGAAAATTAAATCTAAAATTAGAAATAAAATAAACTGCACTAATATAAATAAGAAATTAATTAACAAAATCATCCAAATTTAAGGATATAATTTTCTGGACTCAATAATACCTAAGAAAAACGTGAAATAAATATTAAAAATGCAATATTCAGATTTATTGAAATAGAAACCTGCACATATTCAATTCACGAAATAATTCTGAAAAATTATCAAATAATTTCCAAAAATTCCAAAATTAAATAGAGGCAGATTAGGACACTATATAAACCCTAGGATGGATTAGAACTTGAAAAAAATGAAAGAAACTATTTTTAGCCTAATTTCTAACAGACCGGTAATTAAACGGCAAAACAGAATATAAATTAAATCTAAAAATTATAATCACTCTAAAAATCAAAATTTAACTAATCTAAAATTACCAAGACACTCCTAAAAGACTATTCTTTAGGGAGGGTAAATGGTATTTATATCAAAGCTAATAATTAAAGAATAGAAATTATCAAACTAAACAAATTAACTAAAAGCAACAAATAATTATCAAAAGATATCAAATTTATGAAAAATGCTTAGCATAATCTATATCCACCATGCAAATTGATATTTATCATTAACACACAAGTCGATTCTATCCATAAGTTAAACTGTAGAAGACACCCACCAGCGAATCTTCCCCGTTTTTCGTTATATTATAGTTTAATTAGGTCCAGTCCTAATATAAACTCTGCTAATTTTGATAACCCTTACACCAACGCAAGAATTAAATCAAACTAGAGCATTATGTATTAGAAAAATATCATCTAACGCCTTGTAATTAATTTACCCGTAAATCGATTTAACAAAGATCAAAAACAATTACCTAATTAAAAGACATGGGTTTGAGTCATCCATGATTAATTAGGGTGATACTAATATTTAAAAGACGATAACTTTTACATATTAAGGCCCTTTAAACTATCATATGAATTTGTACTAAACTAACTAGTATACATTCTAATTAATATAATACGAATATCATGAACGATAAATACTAATCGCTATAGAATCATGAATATAAATCAACTAGACAATAAAGCATTAAACTTGTTTCAAAATAATCAATTTAGCATCGTTTCAAATAGATTATACTAAGCAAAAAAAATTACTCACTCATATTAAAAATAAAATCACAAAATTCACCCAAATAATTAATGTTTAACAATAAACTAAACAAATAAAACAAATTAAAGTAGGAACCAAAAAAAAAGTTAAAAAAAGAAAAGACTACTTGGTTTTGGTGATTGAGGGGTTGCGTGGGTTGTTGTTGGTGAGGGTGTTTAGATGATCATGGTGATGGTTTGATGAAGAAGATGATGATGGGTGTGAGGTGAGAGGATGGAGATTGAAAGAAGGACCAGCCGTGGGGGCTTTTTGAAGCAAGCAGCCATGAGGTTTTTATTGTGTATGATGATGGATGAGGAGGAGGAGAAGAGGATAGGGTAGGGTTTTAGCTACTAGGGTTTTTTTTTGTTTTTCTTGGATTCCTTCTTTCCCAAGTCTTCTAACTTTCCTCCAACTCTTGAAACCCTAGCCCAATTAAATAATTATGAAAATAATATTTTTCATAAATTATTATTTTTGGACCACCTTTATAGCCAAGCGTGTAAAACCCGAACTTCAACGTCTTCTCTTCCCTGTTTATTTTATTAATGCCTAACCTAAAAAATATATAAAATAAAGTAAATTAGATGCAATAAAATATATAATATAATCAAAATAATTATTAAAACAATGCATGAGTTTTGACTTAACAAATTCCCCCACACTTAGACTTTGGACGTCCTCATGCAAAGAAATCTTAGACTCGACCTAAAAACTGACCCTCTTCCTTTCTTATAAAGTCATGCATAATTATGATATTCATACTAGGTATTGGCTTACTTTAAAAACAGTTTTATTAAAAATTAATTAGTTTTTCCTCCAATAAGTGAATAACTACTAGACATCCAACTATCATCAAAGAAGGTTCTTCATCAACCTCACAACACTTCTTTAATGAAGTAACAAGATCAATAATTATTCATCTTTTTTAAATACGCATACACCAATCAAGAGGTCTAAAAAGTTTATGATAGAAAAATTGAAGTAAGGTGTGGCTATAGAGACAATTGAGTCAGGTAGAATAACTCATTGAATTAATTCTAAACTTGCTTTGTATTTATTTTTCTCTTCTTCCTCTTCTTTTTTTTTTTTTCCAAACTCAACCTGTGCACATATTCGAGGCCCATATAGGATCTTGGAAATTAAACACTCCCTGTCTCACACTCACCCGAATAGAGGTACTGGAGCAAACATTTTAGTTTCATCATTGCTTTTATTTATTTTAATGATTCACTAGTGTGGGAAGCAAGTTTTCCAGTGGCAGTATTGCCTCAAAGGGTAGCACCCAGTAGCGCACGCCTCAAAATGATATTTATCATTCCCGACTTTAATGAGTTATTCTACTAATTTAATAGTCTAGGAAATGAGCTAGGTCATTTTATCGCCTCTGAAACAGATATAATACTTGACCAAATAAGATGAACAATTGTGACAGTTAATCATTAAAGAGATATATGAGGATCAACTTAAACTTCTCTGAAAGACAGCTACCATGGTCAGAATTCTTCACTCATAAAAGAATAAACTATAAATAGCTAGGAAAAAAAAATTTTTTTAGCAAGCAAGCCTAGCATAAACTCATATC
Organism: Lophocereus schottii; assembly: GCA_002740545.1. Lineage (NCBI taxonomy): Eukaryota > Viridiplantae > Streptophyta > Magnoliopsida > Caryophyllales > Cactaceae > Lophocereus > Lophocereus schottii. The sequence goes on from NCQV01073501.1 coordinate 14,863, forward strand.
ATGCATTATTTATAAGAAAAATTTTTTTTTTTCAAGAATGAATATTGTAGAAATTAAATGCAAGATGCACCCCCCCCACACTTAATTCATGCATAGTTTCTAATGCATGCAAAAAGAAAGAAATAATGAAAGCAAAACTAAATAGATACTTCCTAAAAACGTTGGGTTGCGTCCCAACCAGCGCCTTTGTTTATAGTCGTTGGCTCGACTTCATGAAACTCCTAGATCCTCTAGTTAGATCTCTTCCAATAAATTAGCATTAATCTGGTAGGGCATTTTTTGAAACTCAGCATGATCAAGACTCTTAGTAAGCATAGTCGAAAATTCATCTTCATTGGATAAGTCATGAATGTCTTGGGGCAACTCAGCGATAACATCAAGTGCATATATGTAATTCACATCGGCAGGAAATCTAATGGCATCAAAAATATTAAATTTAATCACTTCACCATCAAATTTCATAGTTAATGTTCCTTCATGCACATCAACTTGAGTCCTAGCTGTTTTCAAAAATGGCCTGCCAAGCAAGATGGGAATATCATAACATGCATCACCCATGTTCATCACATAAAAATCAGCAGGAAATACAAGTCCATTCACTTAGACTAAGACATCCTCTAACACTCCATCTGGGTGAATACTGCTCCTATCAGCTAACTGAAGTATTACACCAGTTTTCTTTAACTTTCCTAAGTTTAGTTTGTCATAAACAGACCTAGGCGTAACATTAATGGAGGCACCCAAGTCAATCATAGCCTTATCAAAGTAAAGATGTCCTATCTTACAAAGAACAAAAAACACACCTGGGTCTTTGCCCTTAGGGGGAAGTTTCCTTTGAAAGACTGCAAACACATTTTCCCCCACACTTGCCTTTTCATTCCCTACTAATTTTCTTTTACCAGTACATAATTCTTTCAAGAACTTAGCATAACGAGGCACCTGTTTAATGACACCAAGAAGAGGTATGGTGATCTTTACCTTCTTTAATGTCTCTAAGATCTCTTGGCTAACCTCATTTACCTTAGAAGTAGGGCTTCGAAATCTATTAGGAAAGGGTGGAATTGGCTTATAAGATTCTCTTTTCTTCTCTCCTATTTCCTTAGTAGTTTGATCAGATTCTGTGTCTAACTCTGATTCAGCTCCTTTGACCTCTAACTCAAGCTCAACCTCTCTACTCTTCCTAGGCTCTTGTAACTCTTTCCCACTTCTAAGTGTTATGGCATTAACATTCTCGTTAGGGTTGGGGTAAGGCTGAGATGGTAACCTATTTTGCATTTGAGCCTGCACGTTACTAACGATGATATCAGTTGCAGTCTGTCTCTCTTGAACCTTCTTAAGAGTTGTCTTCAAAATCCGGAACCTATCATCCATTTTCTTAAGGAGTTGTTCAAGTAGGAAGTTGGTCCTATCTTGATTAGAAGGTTGACGAGACATTTGGTCAAAACCAGGTGGATTGGTTTGAGGGCCATACCTAAGGTTAGGGTGGTCTCTCCATCCTTCATTATAAGTGTTAGAATAGGGATCATGCCTCCTTTGACCTTCGTTAGAATAGACAGCATTAACATTTTCCTCTTGAAATGTAGGACATGCATCAGCAGGATGCTCCTCTAGACAATAAATGCCATATATGACTGCTTTTTATACTCCCCCAGTAATAATTTTATTCAATATAGTAGTAATATGAGATAACTGACTCTCTATAGATGAACTAGAACCAATCTCATTAACCCTTTTAATTTGTGACTCCCTAGCACCAAACTGCTGAGCATTTTAGGCCATTAGATTGAATAGGTTTCTAGCCTCTGCTGGAGTTTTATTAACTAGAGCCCCCCCACTAGTAGTATCAACCATATTACGATCCATAGGAAGCAAACTCTCATAAAAATATTGAATCAACAACTGTTCAGTTATTTGATGTTGGGAACAACTAGCATACAATTTATTAAATCTTTCCCAATACTCACAAAAAGTTTCCTCATTCATTTGTTTGATGCCACATATATCCTTCCTAATAGATCCAATTTGGGATGCTGGAAAAAATTTCTCTAAAATAATTTATGCAATGCAATCCATGTAAAGAACAATCCAGCAGGCATGTAATACAACCAATCTTTAGCATTACCAAGCAAAGAAAAAGGAAAGGCTCTCAACCTAATTTGGTATTCAGGAATCCCCTCAGGCACCATAGTAGAGCATGTAATAAGGAATTTACTAATATAACGGTATGGGTCCTCTCCAGCTAATCCATGAAACTTAGGTAATAGATTGATGAATCCAGAGTTCAGTTTTAGAGGTTTATCTAATGCAGTATAAGTAATGGACATGGGTTGGGTTTCTAGGTTAGGGGCGGCAAGTTTTAGAAGAGTAGACATTCTTACTTCTCTAATCTTAAGACCTACTAAGGCCCTGTTTGGTGAGGCAAACTGGAATGGAATGGAATCAGGACTTGAATCCTGGGGGGTTGGGTATGGAACTTGAATCCTGAACCCAATTGTTTGGTGAGCAGTTTTGGAATGGAATCAACTCTGTTTTTATTTTGAAAATATTATATGCAAGTATGAATATTTATAATAATTATAATATTAACTATAATAACAATAATATTTACTATAATAATAATAATTACAATAATACTAATAATTATTATATAATAATTAGTATAATCATAATCATAATTGTAATTATAATTATAATTACCATAATAATAATAATAATTATTATAATTATTATAGTATAATAATAATTTTTTTATTACAATTATAATTATATAATAATTATTATTATTATTATATTATAATAATTATGATTATTATAGCAATAATTATTATTATTATTATAATTACAGTATAATAATAATATTTTTTTATTATAATTATAATTATGTACTAATAATCATAATTATTATATAATAATAACAATAATAGTAACAATAATAATAATCATTATTATATTATAATAATAATAATTATATTATAATAATTATTAATAATAATTATTATTACAGTTATAATATAATAATAATTATTTTTTATTATAATCATAATTATATAATAATCATAATTATTATATTATTATAATAATAATACTACTAATAATAATTATTATTATTATAATAATGATAATTACTATATTATAATAATAATTATATAATAATAATAATAATAATAATAATAATAATAACAACAACAACAACAACAACAACAACAACAATAATGTTGAACCCTCAGGGTTTAGAACTTGAAATCTCTCATAAATGGGGGGGTTCAAGTTCTTGAGAATTGGAGAGGAACTTGAAACCTGGGGGTATCAAGTTCCTTTCCTTTAAAACACTCACCAAACAATAAGGAAAGGAACTTGAACCTTCAGGTTTCAAGTTCCATTCCAGTTTTCCTCACCAAAGAGGGCCTAAGTTGGGATAACCTTCTTTGTTTTTATCTATGAATGTTTGCTCCTTGCCCTCTCTGATTTCCTTACCACTCCTTAATCTCATACATTACGGACAATCTGCAAAAATTAAAATACTAGAGACAAAGCAAAACAATAAAAGTGGTAAAATAAAATAGAAGTAAACTAGCAATTTTATATTCTTTCCCCGGCAACGGCGCTAAAATTTGTAAAGTTCATCGTTGAGCTATAAATTTAACCACTACTTCGATTTATAAATAACTTTTATAGCATAAAAAAGTAGGGATCGATCCCACGAGGAAAGATTATGTCAAAAGGCCAGTTTAATTCTAAATGATTTTACTACTCTAATTTATTGTTTCTACTCTTTGTAATTCTAAAATAAATCAAATTTAAGAAATAAAAATCTAAAAAAAAATACTTAATATTAGTTCTAAATATTCTAAATCTAATTCTATAAATAAGATAGTAATAGCGATCCTAAATAATCTAGAAAACTAAAAATAGAATAATAACACAATAATCAACTAAAAAGTGAAACAGAAAATAACAAACAGAAAATTATTATTAAAAAAATCACAAACAGTACCCTAAACTAATATTCTTAAATTTTAAAAATTATAGACTTTAGAATTATAAGTAACTAATTTCAGAGAAATTAAAATAGCAAATTAACTCTAGAAAAATGAAATAGAAAATTAAATCTGAAATTAGAAATAAAATAAACTGCACTAATATAAATATGAAATTAATTAACAAAATTACCCAAATTGAAGGATATAATTTTATGGATTCAATAATACCTAAAAAAACGTGAAATAAATATTAAAAATACAATATTCAGATTTATTGAAATAAAAATTTGCACATATCGAATTCACGAAATAATTCTGAGCAATTATCAAATAATTTCCAAAAATTCCAAACATAAATAGAGGCAGATTAGGACACTATACAAACCCTAGGATGGATTAGAACTTGAAAACAAAATGAAAGAAACTATTTTTAGCCTAATTTCTAACAAACCGGTAATTAAACGGCAAAACCGAATATAAATTAAATCTGAAAATTATAATCACTATAAAAATGAAAATCTAACTAATCTAAAATTATCAAGACACTCTTAAAATACTATTCTTTGGGGAGGGTAAATGGTGTTTATATCAAAGCTAATAATTAAAGAATAGTAATTGTCAAACTAAACAAATTAACTGAAAGTAACAAATAATTATCAAAAGATATCAAATTTATGAAAAATGCTTAGCATAATCTATATCCACCATGCAAGTTGATATTTATCATTAACACACAAGTTGATTCGATCCATCAGTTAAACCGTAGAAGACATCCACCAGTGGATCTTTTCCGTTTTTCCTTATATTATAGTTTAATTCGGTCCAATTCTAATATAAACCCTACCAGTTTTAATAACTCTTACACCAGTGCAAGAATTAAATCAAACTAGAGCATTACATATTAGGAAAACATCATCTAACACCTTGTAACCAATTTACCAATAAATGGATTTAACGAAGATCCAAAATGATTATCTAATTAAAAGAAATGGGTTTGAGCCATACATAATTAATTAGGATGATACTAATGCTTAAAAGATGATAACTTTTACGTATTAAGGCCATTTAAACTATCATATGAACTCGTATTAAACTAACTAGCATACATTCTAATTAACATAATACGAATATCATGAATGATAGATACTAATCGCTATAGAATCATGAATATAAATCAACTAGACACTAAAGCATGAAATTTGTTTCAAAATAATCAATTTAGCATGGTGTCAAATAGATTATACTAAGCACAAAAAAATTACTCACTCATATTAAAAATAAAATCACAAAATTCACCCAAATAATTCATGTTTAACAATAAACTAAACAAATAAAATAAATTAAAGTAGGAACCCAAAAAAAAGAAAAGACTACTTGGTTTTGGTGATTGAGGGGTTGCGTGGCTTGTTGTTGGTGAGGGTGTTTAGATGATGATGGTGATGGTTTGATGAAGAAGATGATGATGGGTGTGAGGTGAGAGGATGGAGATTGAAAGAAGGAGCAGCCATGAGGGCTTTTTGAAGCAGGCAGCCGGGAGGTTTTTATTGTGTATGATGATGGATGAGGAGGAGTAGAAGAGGATAGGGTAGGGTTTTAGCTACTAAGGTTTTTTTTTTCTTGGACTCCTTCTCTCTCAAGTCTTCTAGATTTCCTCCAACTCTTGAAACCTTAGACCAATTAAATAATTATGAAAATAATATTTTTCATAAATTATTATTTTTGGACCGTCTTTATAGCCAAGCGTGTAAAACCCGAACTTCGATCTATTCTCTTTCCTTTCTATTTTATTAATGCCTAACCTGAAAAATATATAAAATAAAGTAAATTAGATGCAATAAAATATAAAATATATAATATAATCGAAACAATTATTAAAACAATGCATGATTTTTGCCTTAACAGCCCTAGTAAATATGATTGAACGATAAATTATTTTTCACAACATCGCAAAAGTTTAATTTTGAGCTACATAAAATTTTTATCGCCACAGAATGCCACTTTTTCAGGCCCAATTCATTTGAGCCCAATTGGAGGCCCAAAAACTGAGCATGATTGAATTTAGGATCTATTTGGTGAGAAAAATAGGAATGGAACTTAAAACCTGAGCGTTCAAGTTCCTTTCCTAGTTGTTTATGAGAGTTTTGGAGGAAAGGGACTTGATACCCTAAGGTTTCAAGTTCTCCCCAACCTTAAGGGACTTGAAAACCCGTCCCCCCCCCCCAACTTATGAGGGGTATCAAGTTCCCAACCTTTAAGGGGTGAGGCTAATATTTTAAAAAATAACAGAAAATAAATTATTTTCTCTTCTGTCAATTTATCGTTCAATCTCATATGCTCTCTCACTTCTCACCCACCCGGAACTCTAGAGAGAGAAAACCACCTGCCCACCCCATCAAGTCACCACGGGAGCCTTGCAATCACCGGCTTGCCGCCAATTATGTCATCTGCTGCTTTGCTGCCATCATTTGGCGGCCGCCATACCATTTTTCGCCTCATCTTCATCCTTTTCGATTTTTCTTCGTGATTTTTTGTCTTAGATCTGTCCAACTATGATGATTATTGCTTCAAAGCTTCATCATTTTCATGGGTTTCAATCTTTTTCTCAGAACCCTTTTTCTTTTAGTCTTCCTTGGTATGCTTCGATTTTTTTACGAGTTTGTTGGGATTTTTTTTATTTGAATCCTTTTCAATCTCATGAGCTTTGATGAATTTTCTCTCTTTGGTTTCAATTTGATTTTGTTACTACCTTTCAAATTTTTTTTTCGATTTTTGGATTTTTTTGATGAGTTGTTTGGATTATTCGGTGAAATTGTTTGGAATCCTTTTCAATCACAAAAGCTTTGAGTTTTTCTTGTTTCAATTTGATTTTTTTTGCCATTTTTTTATTTTTCTTATTTTTTAATTTTTTGAACAGTTTTTTTAAAAAATTCTGATGAGTTTGTTTGGAATCCTTTTCAATTTCATGAGTTTTAGTGGCCACATTTCAGATCCTTGATGAATTTGTTTGGGTTTTTTGATTTTTTTTGAATTGATATGTTCATGTTAGTATTGATATAGTCAAATTAATAATGAACTTTCATGGGTGATATGTTGAAATTAGTTGGTTTGGTTTAAAACTTCATGAATAATGAGCACATCTCAGTCAAGTATAACAGAAAACAATAAGGTATTGAAACTTCATTTTTGACAAAACAATTAATTATAAAAAAATATAATGAAATATAAATCTAAAATGGTTAGGAAATAAGGGGCTAAAACTTCATTTTTAACAAAGTCAAAATAAAAAAATAAAACAATAACTTATAATTATATATAACATTTTAAAAAACAAAAACGTGTTTGATTCCATTCCTTAACTCCTCACCAAAAACTAAGGATTGGAACCTGATTCTATTTCGCTTTTCACCAAACAACTCATTTCAGGATTCAAGTTCCATATCTAATCCCTCAGGGTTCAAGTCCTGATTCCATTCCATTCTTGTTTTTCTAACGAAACAGAGCCTTAGTAATTACCATTATTTATGTCGAATTATAATTAACAAAAAGCTACTTCTTGGAGTTTAAATATCAGTTAACTAAGCAAGATAAGTTTAGAAAAATTACAAGCAAGTCAAGCCACATATTTTCTTCTTTCGTTTCTCCTTCCCCCTCCCCCTACGGCTGCTGCTGCCGCTAAATTCTGATGGCTACTGCCACCTTCTGCCACCAATTAGGGATGCTGCCGGCCTTCCCTCCAACCCCAACACTACCACCCACCACCCATAACCCTCACAACCACAAAACACCACCTCCATCTCTCTCTTTAACCTTCTAGTGAGGTATAATCCTAACCTAAGTTTGCTTAAGTTTGAATTTTTATGATAGATTTGATTATGAATCATGTTATATTGATACAAATCAGTGTTAGTCTAGTGCTTTATTATCTATGGATGAGTTTGGAAGCATGTAAGAATTAGGATCAAACATGATCATACAAGCTTGATGTTGAAATGACGAAACTTGAATTCTTTTGAGTTAGTTTTGCTATCTTTAGCATAAAGAGTAAGTATGATGTCATGTAAGGTGATTTTGAATGAGTTTGTATGTAAATTCCATTGAGCATAACTTAGGGTTTTATGACCAAGCATGATTTAATTTAATTTTTGAAACAAGTATGTTATTTGGATTAAATTAGATGGAATTTGAAGGTTGGATATGCTATTGGCCTGAAAAATGATGTTGCGTGAGTTTTGTCAAAATGAGGAGATTATGAAAAATCTCATAAGTGGCCAAAAGAGGATGTTTGGTTTATTAATGTAGGTAAGTGAGTTTATGAGGGCATTTTCAGTGATTATGTGAAGAAAAATATTGAAAAATGGGTAAGTTGATCATGACGTAATTTTTGAGTGTTTAGCTAGAATAAGGTCATTAAAGGAAGGAAACAGAGTTTAATGGTCTTTAAAGGGACATTTAGGTTGATTATGAGAGAAAAGAACGAAACAATAAATTTTAGGAGTTTAATTCAAAGTTTCTAAATAATTATGGATATTGCAAAGAAAATACAAATTTTAGTGAGTTCAAAAACATTGATTGTGTTTAGAAGCTTATTGGGGGTTGAAACCAAGTTAAATGGACATGAATGAAAATTGAGAAGTAGGGAGAGTAATTGCTCAAGAATGGTGCCTATCGGGCCACGTTAGGATGATGTGAGCTTTCCTGAACCTAAGTACACCCCTCTTGGTCTTAAACTCTTATTATCCACCTCAGAAATATCAAAAAACCCATGTTTCGTTTATATTCATCAAAGCCTTTCCATCATAACCTCAATTATTTTACTTTTTCTATTTTACTCTAAATTATTTTATTCTAAGTTAAATTTCCTTACTTTATTTAGTTTTGGAATTGTTTTAGTGTAGCCAACTGTATATTGATTTATTGAAGTTTTGATGTCATTTAGTTAATAAAGTTCCATTAAAGTTACCAATCATGAGAGAGTATTGTTGTTTACTAACCAAATATATCTATAATGACATTTCTGAAGCATAATCGGAGCCTAGTCTATCATTTCCCGTCATTGTGCATAAATATTATCCAGTGAGATTGCATTTAAAAATCCCAAGTACGTCCATTCTTTGTATCTTTAGGAATCGAAATGTATTTATCAAAGTTACACTATCTTGGCAAGTACATCAATTGATCAGTTTACTCAGTTATTTATCACCTAATTAGTGACCCTGTCAGTTATCATTTCTACGACATTCTTCTTCCCGTTACCCGCGCGGCCTCAGGGCAGATCCCCCGATCGGCTTGGTAGGTGTACACCTATCTATAGATCGTACCATTTACTAAGGGTTCACTACTAGATAGTAATTAATAATATAGTTTTATGTTAACCTCATTTGTTGTTTTAAATTAAAATGAATTGCAGAGCATGCCAAACTAAACTTTCAGTGATCATTAAACAATACAGGAATACATATACTGCGCTTCAGCTCACATTTTGAAATGTCTTTCATGTTTTGTTTTAGGCAAGTGCTCAGTGAATCACCCTCATGCTAGCAAACCAACTGAAGAAAATAAGTGATCAAGGAAAATCTGGAAGGATAAGTAGCAATATTAGCTCATGGATGTGTCGGGAACTATATTTTGAGATCTTTAGTTGATGGAGTTATAAAATTTATGAAGTACTATTCTATTATGATGTGTAAACCATATGGTAGTAAGCAACTACTTGTATATGTTTTGATAATGTTTGAATGTGTATGGTTGTAAACTATGCTTTGCTATATTATATCTTACATATATACTTAAAGCCTTGTTCTTTTGGATAGCGATAATGCCCCAACCATTAGGTTTATATGTTCTAATTAAGGGATTAATTAGAAAGATTACAAACAGTGGAATACGCGCATTGAGGGTGTTACTGATTTGGTATTAGAGCCAGGTTTGTTTTTTTTGATGGGTTACAAAGTATTTGATGGGTTACAAAGTATAGAGAGTACAGGTAGGAGGGTGACAAGGTTGGTTAGTTAGGATTACTATTATATTACTAGACATTCATGATAGTAGAAATATTTGTATATCTCTCATATGTTTCCCTTTTATGTTCTTCTTTGTTAGATGGATCCATATGTAGTAAATATGATATCAGGTGCTTTCATAGCCACTCACATTTCTTTGTTACATGCTAGTATGGTTGCCCACATGCAGGACCCCTTTTTTAAGTTTCAAAGTGTTACGATCCGTACATATAGGTTATTCTGGTCATCACCTATAATTGCCCCTTGGGTCGAGTTTAGGATTCGATATCATGATTTTATGATGACTAGAGCCCTGGGGTGGGACGGACCTAGATTCCAGCATCAGGGGGCTTGAGCTATCATTACTACTAAGTTATTACACAAGGAGGAGCTTGAGTAGAGGGAGATCACTATGGAGACTCTGTAGTATGTATTTCCTCTACGCTTTGCACCTCTCTCACTTGTACCACCTTAGGGACCCCCATCATCCCCTATACTAGGCGATCCTAAACCGCTTGATAATCCCGTGTCATCAAGATCAAGGAAGGCTCATGTGGTTGTAGATCCCCGTAATACACCAAAGGTAGTGAAGCTTAGCTTAGACGATGAACCCATAGAGGACCCTAAGGATAATCTATATGTAGAGAAGGATCTAGAAGAGGACTCGAAGTCAGAAGAGCATCAAGTTGATCATGTTGCTAAGGATGTAGAGTTGGGCGCATCCAACAACTACTTTGACTCGGGCGAGGAGCCTGGGGAAGAGTCTGATCCAGATTACAATCCATCTAGGGATCGTTAAGTTGGTATAGGGTTTCGGTGCTACCTTCTCAATTAGGTTACATTTTAAGCCCCATCTGCATATAGTGCAGTCCGTTGGATAGATTAATCTTGTGCAGGTTATGGCATTGTATATCGTTAGATAGATCCTTCCGACTTTATTGACTAGTTCCGCCTTCTTTTTGGGCATGTAGAGACTTAGTTTATTGTAGCTAGGTAGTGCTTCAGTTAGGAGGAAGGAGCAAGGGGTGACCTTGGTTAGGCAGCTAGATATGGTATTCTTTTTGTTGAGCCATACATATGTATGTAATCAAACAGTTATGGAAACGACATAATGAAGCTTTAGCTTATGCCTTAATAATATTTGAGCCATGTTAATTTGTATCTATTATGTGTGCTTATCTTATATGTTGGTTATAGTTAAGTGATTGAGTTACTCTGTTTAATATATAATCAGAGCATCTGAATCTGTGCAAAATAATGCGGAGACCCATATAGGAGATAATTTAGACCATGGTCAAGGGTCAGGTGGCCAAGCTTCATTTAACATGCCACTAAACCTTAGGGGAATGCCCACGATTCCCTTAAATTGGTTAATAATATTTGGAATCCTAACTATTGGCAGACCTTGGTGTCTAAATTGATAAAACGAGTTCCCCCAGCACCTTCTAAAATCCATCCTAAAAATGATAAACTAGCAGATAGAGTAGCGCAACGCAATCCTAATGTCTACGATGGAAAGTACGACCCAATGGAGCTAGAGGAATGGATTAGATGGATGGAGAATATTTTCACAGTAGTAGAGGTTCCGTATGAGAAGAAGGTGAATAATGGGACGTTTCACCTAACTAGGGAAGCTAATATTTACTGGAACACTGTGAAGGATAACCTATTAGGGCCTGAATTCACTTAGAGTAAATTGCTGGAAGAAATAAGATCCAAATTTACCCAGTTAAGGTTCAACGATAGAAAGAAAAACAATTTATGGCATTCAGGATGAGTTGTAACATGACAGTAATGCAATAGCTAGTAAGTTTACGGAGCTATCCAAGTTTGTCCCTAAGTTTGTGTCGTCCAAAAGACTGAAGAAGAGGAGATTTAAAGAGGATTTAGCTTTCTATATTTGTAATCAGCTAGCTAGCCAACCAATCATTACCTATCAAGAGTAATATGAGTGAGCAATTGAAGTGGAATGAGTGAAGACTAAGTTGAGGGTCCTAAACTTGATTAATCAGAAGATGAAAGGGATTGAGTAGGGAGCTCCAAATAAGAGTGTAAACCAGAAGAAGCCTGCTCCCACTCCTCTTCAAAGACATCCTACAGGTCTAGCAGAGCCCTACGGGAAATGTAGAAGAATCAACTACACCACTCCAAAATGTGGAGTGGGAACTACTAAATACAGGTGGTGTAAAAGCCCAGAGCACCTTATTGATGCCTATCTCCAAAGCCTGAAGGCTATATATAGGGGTGCAACAAAACCCTTGGCTTCACCTTGCCAAGGGCCCATAACTCCAAGGCCTGCAACGGTAGGAAGGGCGTATCTGATGAGCAAGAAGGAAGCTACCACTTCTGGTATAATAGTTACTAGAACTCTTTTTTAAATTCAAAGCCATTTTGTGTATTGTTTGATTTAGGTGTCACTCATTCATCCACATCTACTCGATCTCCAATGTAATTGAACCTTGAGAATAGGAAGGTAGAAACCAATTATAGAATCTAGTTACCCAATGACTCTATAGTTGAGTGCCTTATCTCCTATGAACTTGACCCTGTTATTATTGGTGAAATCACATTTCTTGGAGACTTGATTCAATTTGATTTATAAGACTTTAATATCATTTTAGGAATGAACTAGTTGCATACTTATACGGCTAAGATTGATTGTGAAGACCTTAAGGTTATTTTGAGGGATGAAAGAGGGAGAGAAGTATGTTTTATGGACAAAGGGAGGAAAAACAAAGTCCCTTAATTTCTGTTATGAAGCAAGTAGGCTATTGTGTCAAGGATGTATTAGGCATTAGTGTTATGCCATTAACACTTAAGAAAGGGAATAAAAAGCAGAAGATATCCTTGTAGTTTGTGAATTTAGGGATGTTTCTCCTGAAGAATTACCAGGACTTCCTCCTTAAAGAGAAATTGATTTTGAGATTGAATTAGTCCCTAGTGCCCAAGCCATCTCCAAAGCCTCATATCATATGCCCCCAACAGAGCTTAGAGAACTGAAGATTCAGTAAGATGAGCTATTACAGAAGAGATTTATCATACCAAGTGTATCACCATAGGGTGCTCCAGTTTTATTTGTAAAGAAGAAAGATGGAACCTTGTGGTTGTGCATCGGTTACAGACAGCTGAACAAGATCACCATCAAAAACAAATAACCTTTACCCCAAATAGATGATTTATTTAATCAACTGCATGGAGTAGGAGCCCTTTCCAAGACTGATTTGAAATCTGGATACCATCAGCTTATGATTAAACCTGAAGACATCTCTAAAACCACGTTTAGGTCCAGATATGGACACTACGAATTTACGGTGATGCTCTTTAGCCTGACCAATGCCCCTGCAACCTTTACGGATCTCATGAATAGAGTTTTCAGATCTTATTTAGACAAATTCATGGTGGTGCTTATAGATGATATCTTGATATATTCCAAGGATAGAGATTAACACACTACTTATTTGAGAACAGTGTCACAGACTCTAAGGGACCACCAATTATATAGAAAATTAAAGAAAAGTGAGTTCTGGTTAGGAGATGGTAGTTTTGGGACATGTAGTTTCAAAGGACATGACTAAATTTGACACCCAGAAGGTGAAAGCAATTACAGAGTAGCCAAGGCTAACCAATGTCACTGAGATTAAAAACTTCTTGGGCTTAGATGGCTATTACCGAACTCCTGTGAAGGATTTTTCAAGATAATATCTCCCTTTACTAATTTGTTAAAGAAAGCTATTAAGTTTGAGTGGACTGAGAAGTGTGAAAGGGCATTTCAAGAATTAAGGCAGTGATTAACTACCACCCCAATCCTAACGCTACTAGTGAAAGGTAAAGAGTACACTATATACAGTGATGCATCAAAGAATGGGTTGGGGTGTGTTTTACTGGAAGAAGAAAAAGTGGTAACTTATGGCTCCTAACAGCTCAAGCCTTATCAGAGAAACTACCTACCCATGATTTCGAACTAGCAGTTGTGGTCTTTGCACTAAAAATTTAGAGACATTACTTATATGAAGTATCCTGTAAGATCTATACTGATCATCAAAGTTTGAAGTATATCTTCACTTAGAAGGAGCTGAATTTGAGACAAAGGCATTGGCTAGAATAACTTAAAGATTATGATCTGCAGATCCAATATTTCCCAGGAAAGGCAAATATTATGGTAGATGCCCTAAGTAGGAAGGCACAACAAAGCTTGAACACTATAGCGATTACTCAGTTGAACCTCTTAAGAGAGCTTGAGGACTTAGGTTGTCAATTAGTGTCACATGGATAAGCAAGCATTCAACTATCATTACTCACCTTACAGCCCTCCATAGTGGAGGAAGTTCGAGTGAACGAGGAAAATTATCCTAAGCTCCAAAGGATAAAGCAAAATCCATAGAGGGGGAAATGGCTTGGACTTATTGTACATGAAGATGAGGCATTGCAATTTCAGAACTGCCTATGTGTAGTCTGGGGCTGTCAAATAGGTTAGGTTGGGTTGAATTCATGTCGTGTCAAACTTAGATGGGTTGAGAAATCCTCGACCTGAGCCTAACCCGTTTATTAAACGGGAGGAAAACCTTCACCTATACCCATTTATATATTTTTTAAACAAGTTGACTTGAAATTTACCCATTGTCCCACTTAATATAAATGGGTCAGATTAAGGTATCCGGCCACCTGTTTATCCACTTAATACTTTGACTAAAATATGATTATCGAGAATTATAAATTAATTTTTTTTAGTTTAATATAGCATCATAATGTAACCATTGTCTATGATTCACAAGAACCACAATCACAAAACAAATATCAACTTGATTAAACCCCACATTTTCACAATTCCCCTCAAAAACTACATGTTAATTGGGTAAATGAATCAACTTATTTAATCTATTTAATTAAACGGGCTAAATAGGTATTTTTTTGTGTCAAAATTCTCAACCTGAACCTAACCAAATTAATTAAATGGGTTAAACGTGCCAAACTATTTAATTAAACGGGTTGAAAATGTTTACCCAAACCCACTTAATTTCGTGCTCGATTCGGATCGGTAATTGTGTTGGGTTAACTTTTGACAGCCCTAATGTGTACACAAAAATATGGAGTTACAGAAGAAGATCTTAGAGGAAGCTCACAACACTCGATACTCGATGTATCCAAGAGGCACCAAGATGTATAGAGGCCTGAGATAGTACTTTTAGTGGAATAATATGAAGAAAGAGATTGCAGAGCATATAGATATGTGTCTGATTTGCCAAAAGATTAAAGCTGAGTATCAACTTCTCATGTATGAACTAAGACCTTTAGAAATTCCCACTTGGAAGTGGGACTCAATCTCAATAGACTTTGTTATAGGATTACCTCTTTCTCCTTCAAAGAAGAATGCTATCTGGGTAATAGTTAATAGGCTTACTAAATCCTCCCATTTTCTGCTAATTCTGGATACTTAGGGAGTTAAAAGACTGGCCCAACTGTATGTTAATAAAGTAATTCGATTGCATGGAATTCAAACAAACATAATGTTAGATAGAGATTAGAGATTTCAAGCCCATTTTTGGGAAGTAGCTCTTATCATCATAAAATAGATGTGCAAATTGAAATAGTGAATCAAATTCTAGAAGACATAGGAATGGCCCTATTTGAGGCTCTATATGGAAGAAAATGTATCTGTGCTGAAGTGACTTAGATGAGGCATTGACGTTAGGGCCAGAACTGATCCAAGAAACCACTGAAGCAATAAGGAAGATTAGGGGTCATATTCGAGTTGCCCAGAGCCGATAGAAAAGCTATGCTGATAAACGAAGAAGGCATCCGGAGTTTTAGGTAAGTGATAAGTTTTTTCTAAAATTTTCACCAACTAAGGGTATAAGGAGGTTTGGAGTGTGAGGCAAATTGAGTACAAGATACATTAAACCATATGAAGCCATTGAAAAGTTGAACCCCGTAGCTTATCGACCGGATCTGCCTGTAGAACTTGAACACATACATAATGTGTTTCATATCTCATAGCTCATGAAGTACATTCCGAATCCTGACCATGCTATTGTAACCGAGCCCATTGAAGTCACTGCAGATCTAGTGTATGAAGAGTGTCCAGTCCAGATACTAGATCACAAGATTAACCAGTTACGCAACAAGTAGATACCTTTGGTCAAACTACTTTCAAAAAATCATACCTCCTCAGAAGCCACTTAGGAAGCCAAGGAAGAAATGAAAGACAAGTACCCACACTTATTCGAGGTAATCTTGCATGTTTTAACAAAGTTCAAAAGTTTCAAGGACAAAACTCTTTAAGAGGGAAGGTTGTAATAGCTCGACCCTAAATCATGGTTATTTACTTAATTGAGCTATGTCATTACTTTTCTCGCATTGAATTAATCTGATTTAATCATTCTACTTTGGAAATTTTCATTTTAGGCTCCACTTTGCGATTCGGTTTTAACTATCGTAAAATTTTGGGTGAATTGATAGTAAGTTTCGGTAAATATGATTAATTGATAAATTATTTTCCATAACATTACAAATTTTAATTTGTTTAACTTGACAGTAGGTCTTGGTTTTAACTTTGTTTAATTTTGAGTTTTTATGATAGATTTGATTATAAATCATGTTATATTGATACAAATCAGTGTTAGTCTAGTGTTTTATTATCTGTGGATGAGTTTGGAAGCATGTAAGAATTGGGATCGAACATGATCATCCAAGCTTGATATTGAAATGACGGAACTTGAATTCTTTTGAGTTAGTTTTGCTATCTTTAGCATAAAGAGTAAGTATGATGTTGTGTAAGATGATTTTAGATGAGTTTGTATGTAAATTCAATTGAGCATAACTTAGGGTTTGTTGACCAAGCATGATTTAATTTGATTTTTGAATCAAGTATGTTATTTGGATTAAATTAGATGGAATTTGGAGGTTGGATATGCTATTGGCTTGAAAAATGATGTTGTGTGAGTTTTGCCAAAACTGGGAGATTATGGAAAATCCCATAAGTGGCCAAAAGAGGTTGTTTGGTTTATTAGTGCCAGTAAGTGAGTTTATGAGAGTATTTTGAGTGATTATGTGAAGAAAAATATTGAAAAATAGGTAAGGTTGATCATGATGTAATTTTTGAGTGTTTGGCTAGAATAAGGTCATCAGAGGAAGGAAATAAAGTTTAATGGTCTTTAAAGGGGCAATGAACTTGATTATGAGAGAAAAGAACGAAATCATAAATTTTAGGAGTTTAATTAAAAGTTTCTAAATAATTATGGATATTGTAAAGAAAATACAAATTTTAGTGAGTTAAACAACTTTGATTGTGTTTAGAAGCTTACTGGGGTTTGAAAACCGAGTTAAACGGGCATGTGAATGAAAATTGAGAAGTGGAGAGGGTAGTTACTCAAGAATGGTGCCTATCGGGCCAAGTTACAGCAATACACACCTCTTGGCCTTGAACTCTTATTATCCACCTCAGAAATATCAAAAACTCATATTTTGTTTTATTCATCAAAGCCTTTCCATCATGACATTAGTTATTTTACTTTGGTCTATTTTACTCCAAATTGTTTTAGCCCAAGTTAAATTTCCTTACTTTATTTAGTTTTGGAATTGTTCTAGTGTAACCTACCTTATATTGATTTATTGAAGTTTTGAGTGTCATTTAGTTAATAAATTTGCATTAAAGTTACCAATTATGAGAGGGTAGTGTTTTTTGCTAACTAAATATATCTATAATGATATTTCTAAAGTAGAATCGGGGCATAGTCTATCGTTTCCCCTCATTGTACATAAATATTATCCAGTGAGATTACATTTTACAAATCCTAGGTACGAGCATTGCCTGCATCTTTGGGAATCAGAATGCATTTATCAAAGTTACAATTTATTGGTAAATATATCAACGAATTAGTTTACTCAGTGATTTATCACCTAATTGTGACCTCATTTATAGGGCATTCACCCTCCTATTACCCGCGACCTCAGGGCTAGTCTCCTGATTAGCTTGGTAGGTGCACACTTATCTATAGACCATAACAATTACTAGGGGTTTACTACTAGTTAATAACTAGTAATGTAGTTTTTACATTCACCTTATTCGTTATTTTAAATTAAAATGAATTGAAAAGAGGACCCAACCAATTTTTTTCAGTGATCGTTAAACAATAAAGGAATGCATGTATTGAGCTTCTCTCACATTTCGAAATATTTGTCATGTTTTGTTTTAGACAAGTGCTTAGTGAATCGCCCTCATGCTAGCAAAAGAACTAAAGAAAATAAGTGATCAAGGAAAATCTAGAACGACGAGTAGTAATATTAGCTCATGGTTGTTTTGGGATCTTCAATTGATGGAGTTATAAACTTTATAAAAAACTGTTCTATTATGTTGTGTAAACCTTATGATAGTGAGTAGCTGCTTGTATATGCTTTGATAATGTTTGAATGTGTATGGCTGTAATCTATGCTGAGCTATGTTATATCTTACATATATACTTAAAGCTATATCCTTCTGGATGGTGGTAACGCCTCAACCATTGAATTTATCAATTCTAATTAAGGGATTCGTTGAAGACATTACAAATATTGAAACATATGCATTAGGGGCGTTACACTATAGCACTAGTGCAAGAGAATTCTTCATTGCCTTTGTTTCATCATTTGTTTTAGGGCATTGGTCACTTAAGGTTATACCCTTTTTAATTGGAGTGTCTGTAGGTTTGGAATAATGCATCCAAAATCGTTCTAAGACCTTTTTGATATATACTTCCTGGCACATACCTGGGAGCTTCTTAAAATGTTTTCTGATTATTTCCACACCTAGGACATACCTAGCTTCACTCGTCCTTCATATCCAAGACAGAGTACAATCACTCTTAGTACCTTTCATCATCTCTTAGTTGTTCCTGGCTAGCAGTATGTCATCAACATACAGGGTAAGAAACAAATCTCCCCAATTGATATTTTGACATACACACAATGGTCTTCTGTAGATAAGCCAAACAAAGTTATGTCTTCATGGAATCTAAAGCAGCAAGATCTAGAAGATTGCTTAAAACCGTATATGTAGACGACAAACCTCGTCCTCTTGTCCCTTTGACACAAAACCTATGGGTTAATCCATATAGAATTCTTTCTCAAGATTACCATTGAGGATAGCAATCTTTATATCCATTCGAAATAACTCTAGGTTCAAATAGGCAATCATGGCTAGGAGTAGGTGAATAAAGACAAATCTCACTACAGGAGAAAATATCTCTTCGTAGTCTATACCCTCGATTTGGGTACAGCCTTTCACCATTAGATAGGACTTGGACTTGTCAATCGAACCATATGTCCAATGTTTTATCTTAAAAACCCACTGGTGTTGTAACACCCCAAGTATACATGATTCATTGCCTGCATTCATCTGCTTAAGGTTATCAATAAGATACAATAATTCAATGAACGGGGCATTACCGTCGTCCATGAAGGACAAGGCTTCCCTTAAACATGAAAACTTGCCATAACTAAAAGGTTACCCCATAACAGGGTATACACCATCATAAACACCCAGACCATTTAGTTATATACAAAAGGGTTCTAACATCCCAACGACAACACCAACTTACATAAATTGGTTTAGAAATACAACATCAAAATACATAATTTAACTTAAATATACATTAGGCCTCCAAAATACATCACAATATGCCAAGATAGCATATTAGCTCTCCCACACTGTTAACCACATGAATGGTTCTGTCTCATTTATCATCTTCGGCCTCCCTGCCCGCCTCAGGGCGGTTCACTGAATATTTTCCTAAAATAAAACATAAAAATATTTCGAACTGTGAGCCAAAGCTCAGTACAGGCATCCCTGTACTGTTAAAGGTTCATTGAAAAGTGATTTAGGGCCCACTTGCAATTCATTTTAAGTGAAAACAGGGAATGAGATGCATATAAAACTGCATTGCTAATTATTATCTGTTAGCGCACCCCTTAGTAACTATTACGATCTGTGAATAGGTATACACCTGCCAAGCCGACCGGGGGACCTGGCCTGAAGCCGCGTGGGTAACTGAGGGCAATGCCCTGTAACTAATAACTGATGGGGTCACTAATTATGTGATGAAACACTGATTAAAATGATTCATTGATGTGCTTACCAAAATATTGTGATTTGATAAATGCGTGCCGATTACTAATGATACAGGCAACAAACGTACCTGGAAGTTTTAAATGTTAGTTCACAGAGGAATGAGATGCACCAAAGTGAAGAAAATGGAAGCTTAGGCCTTGATTCTGCTCAAAAGTTCATTACAGGAACATGAGGTCAGAAACGATCTTGTTTTTATGACGGATAATTTTAAATAAAACTAGCTTATGAAGAGCTCTTACACAACAATTCATGAGTAACCAAAATGATGTTGAGATGAACCAAAGAAATGCAATTTAAGACATGGTAGCAAGTTTAGAACACAAGGGTTTAAAAGGAGGGTGCGGGAAGAATAATCCACAACTTATAGTCCCGACCTCAAAATGAGACGTAAGACCCCAATATAAACATTTTAGGAAGGCCTCTAAAACTTTCACCAAGAACTCAAAACATGATTCCCATGCTAGGTTTCCTAAAAAAGGGTTAGAACACCAACATGTCAGTTTTAAACCCATCCTACACAGGTTTGGTAAAATGACGATAACGTTGTCCATAGACCTCAGATTGATACGATTCAAGATCCATTTTGAAGCTAACACACTGACCTATCTACCCACCAAAAATCAGAATTTTTGGATTGGCCGATCATTACCAGTTTCATTTCAAAGACTGCCCTGTTTTGCTGAAAATTCCAGCAGCACTGCTTTAGTGTGTTCCTTCATTTTTTTCACCAATCCTCAACTCAAACTCCTTTTTAAGAGTATGTAAATGCACTTTGGTACATCCCAACCTCATACAAAAGCACCATACATAATTCCTCTTCATATTCATATCAAATAAAACACCCTTTTTAGTCACATATACACACACACCTCAAATTTAGCATTAGTTGGTCCAAATCTTGCATTTTCGACAAAACCCTAACTTTGGGTCAACTTGAACTCATTCGATCTTTCCCAAACACCATAACAAACTTCAATATATTAAAACATAAGCAAAAACA
>NCQV01073502.1:873-11991 GCA_002740545.1 Lophocereus schottii
CTACCTAATAGGAACTCACAAATAAGCTTCCTCGAAGTTGTACTTATCTATTTAGTGCTTACCACAAACTTATGCAAGGTTATAAGCGTAAGCCGAGCAATGGATTATCTTCTAGTTCTAAGGTCCCAGTGAGTATCATGTTTTCAAGAAGTTTGCTTAGGGAAATCGAACCCCTCACCTAAGAATACTATCCTCTATCATCGATACAGGAGCCCGTGGGTAGGGTGATGGTCAGTTTATTTTTGAAGAGCTAGGAGTGGTTAAAGGCCAATGCACCTGGAACTTTTCGGTCACGTTTCTCTATTGTTGGTTATGTACATTCATCCTACCGATTAGAGATGCTTTCACGTACGCTTTGGTACTTTTAATGTTGCATTATTCATGACATCAGGTATAGGTTATTGTATCGCTATGTCAATCCTTGCGAGTATTGATAAGGAACTCAATGAGATTTCTCTTTCTTCGCATCCTTGTAGAGGTGGAGGCGACTTTCTTGCTCATTTATTTTATGCGTGGTTAGCCAAAAACTTTGATACGTACAAGCTCGATGGCTAGGCTTCCTCCAGTCTAGGCATGGTGAAGTTTAGTGGCTTTAGTCGAGCCAAGTCATTTCAGCTCAAAGAGGCTCGAGAACTCATTAGCTCTAGGAGAGGCTTTTGTTAGGATTCATCCATCATCAACCGACTTAAAGAGACTCTCACAGATGATGACATGCTATCGAGAACTAACTTTTTGTCAGCATCCATTCGAGTTTTGTCTCTAACCATTATGAGGACGACCTTGTTATGGAGCACTACTGTCCTAATCGATTCAGTCGATAATTTGGTTTTCATCAGGAGGTTCGTGCTAATGTGGATTTCGATAATCTTTCTGATCTGAAAACAATGCTCTGCCATTACCACGTGCTCATACGCTATAGAACAGCATCACAAGTATTACTTGTTGGGTAATAAAATTTACTTAAGAGAAATACTACTCATGCGTTTCATGAGCGTTGATCTAAGATGTTCATTTCCTCGATTTGCAGTCCACATGCCAGTAACTCTAAAAGGAAATGAAGTGATTTATCTGACACAAACATTTGAAAGGATAAAGGCAAACTTGGTTCCAGGCCTAAGTTGAAGATTATTTGTTTTAGGAAGCCCTTAGAGTGTTTTCTTCTGTCAATAGAGGATGGCTCTTCCCGCATCAAGATCCCAGGATTAGATGTGCCATCCTAACAACACCTATCCCTGCAATCCCTATTTAAAGCAGTGCTTAATTACTAGAGGTAACAAATGAGATTAAAGAACATTTCAAATCTTCATCTGTTGAGATATGTGGACAAAAGCTTAAGTTTGTGATTAATTGCACTATTGATGGATAGGGCAAACTACCCCTCAAAGTTTATGAGCCAAGTACTAAAAAGGTAATCATGCTACCTCCAGAAGATGCCGAGAATACCATGGACATCCTTGATACTGAACCTAATTATCCTGAGTGCATGGTAATTCCTCCTTTTCTTTTTTTTTAAATACATGTTCCTATGCCATAAGGAAGTTAGTTTTTTCCATCAATTGAACAAATACCGTCCTTTGGTAAGGATTTATTTGACAGGGGATCGAGACTGGACGGTTCGTAAAATATTTATTCCCCAAACAATGCTGAAGTTAAGCCCATGCTCCTTTACTAGTACGCTGTCATCCTCATCCTTTGAGAGCCGAAGGAGGTGTTTCCATTTTTAATGCTGATGCTATAATAAAGGAAGTAGACAAGAGTGTTGCCCAAGTGCTTGATCAAGCCATACTTGAAAAGGTGTCCCACACCCCTCTTTAATGGACTTCCTTCTCTCAATGGTGATTTTAAAAGCCTTTGCATCATCATCTTCCAAAAAGGTTTTGATGCGACTCCTTTACAAAACAATGTTGAAGGGTTGATCAAGTAAGCATGCGACTTCAAGGACATACAAGAGAGCTACCCTGGTTGAATGACCGCTAAAGAGCAAGATAGGTCTCGCATATAGGTGCAAGGTAAATTTGATGACGCCTCCGAATAGTTGAATGCAGTAGACATCCATTATGAAGAAATGGCGGTTGAACTGAAGTGAGTTGAATCGAGGCATGAGGAGAGCCGAAAGAGATTTAACTTTTGGAAGATCGAAAGAAAGATCTTAGTTCTCAAGCAGCTATCAGCGAGTTTTTTCTTTAAGAAATTGAGTGGGAAGTTATTGATTTGCAGGATTAGATTGACATAGTTAATGCCACTGAGGTGCCACTAAAGCTAGCTTAGAGAAGGCTGAAGCGTACATAAAGGAGTCTTTTAAAGATTTGAAGAATTTCTAACCCTACTGAGTGCATGGTAACTCCTCATTTTCCTTTTGTTAAACACGCTTTCCTTCCAAATACGTATCTCATTTTTATTATCTCACCATTTTATTTATTTATTTACTATTTTTAATAAGGAGAAAGTGGTTATGTGAACTTCAAAGAGGAATTGACGCATGTTCCTCTGTCAGTAAGAAGTCAGTGTTTTCCATCGATTGAACAAACACCATCCTTAGGTAAGGATTTATTTGACAGGAGTCGAGACTAGATGGTTTGCAAGGTATTCGTTCCCTAAACAATGATAAAGTTGAGTCTACTTCTAAAGTCCATGCTCCTTCACTAGTGCCCCGTCCTCCTTGTCCTTTGAGAGCCCACAAGCGAATGTTTTCGTTTTCAATGCTGATGCTATCATAAAAGAAGTAGACAAGAGTGTTGCCTGAGTGTTTGGTCAAGCCACACTTCAAAAGGTGTCCCATAACTCCTTTTGATGAACGTCCTTCTCTTAAAGATGGTTTTGACAACCTTTATGCCATCATATTTAAAAATGTTGTCGCTGCCACTTCTTTACAAAATAAGGTTAAAGGGTTGATTAGGCAAGAAAGCGACTTCAAGGGCTTGTAGGAGAGCTACTCTGGTTGAACAACTGCTAAAAAGTAAGATAGGTGTCACATAGAGGTGCAAGGTAAAATTGATGATGCCTCCCCACGGCTAAATACAACAGACATCCCTTATTAAGCAATGCAGCTGAACTGAAACGAGTTGAATTGAGGCATGAGGAGCTGCTAAAAGAGCTTTAACTTTTGAAAGATCAAAGGAAAGATCTTAATTCTCAGGCAACTTCTAGTGAGCATTTGCTTTACAAAACTGAGCAGGAAGTTATTAATTTGCAGGGTCAGATTGACATAATTAATGCCATTGAGGTGATGGACATAATCACAAAAGCTAGCTTAGGGAAGACTGAACCCTACATAAAGGCGTCTTTTGAAGATTTGATGAATTTCTAATGGAATCCATAGCTGGCTCCCTTTTGGTTTTCCTTGAGATGGACTCATAATGCACTTTGCACTTTTGTGTTGTAAGCTTGATTTCAATTGAATAAAGTTTAGATGAAAATTTTCTCTTATTCATCATTACACATGTGTCTTGTTTAATATTCCTTGTGATTGGATTTCACCATTATCGACTTTATGACAAACAAATGAATTTATACCAACCTAGATCTCTATGTTTCTCTTTTAAACTCATAAATTGTCCAAAACTCACAATCAGGTGAACCATAGCTAGACCAAATGACCTTGTTTATTTAGCAGTACAATAGAATTTGCCTTAAAAGAGGAACAGTTCAGGCTCATGTTTAGGAGCATACATGTACCAAATGCATCATGTTTGGCTAATTGGGGAAGACCAATTTCTTTAAAAGACGTGGTTTTCCTTAGGATGAACCCAAAAGATAAGTTCGTTGTACGCCTTGGTAGAACATATCTAGGTTTCATTAAATGGTATTTGTTCTAGATGATTCACCAACTTCTTTAGGTTTTGGAATTACATTATTAACTAGATTGAATCCAATTTCATCCAAATTGAGTTCTTGTCCAATCTATTGACTTCATTATCAAATACCATTTTACCATTTTCTTAAATCTATTTTCCTTCGAATTTCTTCTAAAAGAAGAACATTAAGGTCTTTTAGTTTAATTAGGTTCATCTACTAATATATTGCTTCTTGTAAGTGCACATTATTTGTCTCTTCATTGTAATCGGATAATCATCTTGTCCTTCATCTATTGCGATTATGATTTTGTTTAATTCTTCTAGATTTTCGTTTTTTTATCAAACATATTCTATAATTTCCCAATATTATACTGCTTATACTCCATCATATTCTTCTTTCTCTGCCTTCTCGGATGATTTTCAATTGATTTTTCTCTACTTCTTTTTGGATTTTTTATATCATGTAAAGGAAATTGATTTTTATTTTTTAGGTTTTGGAAAGGATATTTATGCTGAAATGGAGTACTAATTCTTAAATAAGATTTTCACTATGTCTGATTTTGTAAATTAAAAAAAGATGGATTATAAGTAATTGATTCTTAATCTTCTTAACTTCAGTTTTAATTCTTGCTGATTCGGCTTTTAATTCTAATAGTATTCCAGTGGTACAGTTTATTTGCGGTACTACTAAAGTGGTTCCTTTTGGTGAATGCACAATATGTGAATAATTAGAAGTAGGAGAAGCAGATGACGATTCAAGTATTAAATACAGTTAATTAGTCTAATTAACTAAAATTATTTTAATTATTTTTGGTCACGTGGCTCTGGTACCAATTGAAAGAGGCTCTCAAGTAGTACTTATGAGAGAAATTACAAATGCACAAAATTAAGGTTTTAAGGGTTGGGGTAAAATATGCAAATATGAAAAGTTATAAGCATTACATGTGGATTAAAATAGTAAGATTGGGCCCGAAAAGAGTTTGCATAAACTTAGAGAGTCCTTTGTGTTAGTTATAAGTCAAGGTACCCTATAATTACTTTTAAAAATTGAGGGTCTTTAAAATAGTTTACACAAAATTGAGGGTACCTTTGTATAATTTATTATCACTTTAGCCCAATTTTTTTGTCTAGTCCATTATCCTAACATGATCTAATTTTTTAGAAAAAGAGAAAAATATTTAAAAAATTAGTTTTGAATCCAAATACCTAGCTGTAATATATCATTTATACCCAGTTGTAATACCTAGTTATGGACCTAATACCTAGGTCTGGAGCATGCGAAGAACCCGGGTTCTGGATCAGGTCGTTGCCTAGTTCTCTAGCTCAGATAGCTACTGTTGTCTGTGACTTGACCAGGAAATTAGACCTAGCCATCTCCTGGTAATTCGGTCGGGTTCTTGGCTCATGACTTTGGCTCAATTTTCTGATTTAGTCTATTATCCTAACATGATATGATTTTTCAGAAAAGAGAACAATATTAAAAAATTAGTTTTGAAGTCAAACACTTAGCAAGCGAGTCCAACCATTCGTGAGGGAACCGTACCGAGGGTGAACCCCGTGACATGGTCCTTACAGTGACAGCTCTACAAGAGAATTTTTTTTTTCAAAAAAGGAAAAAAGGATGAGATTGGAAATTCAATACATGAAATTATTTTCTAATTACAGATACATTAGGCATTCTTACACTAAGAGATGCGGCTATATTATGTTAATGCCTCTATGTTAAACCTTGCTATTACCCCTTGACAAATCAGTTAGCTAACTCGGTAGGTCCATTAGACCTTTAGTGAAGTGTGCATTTGTTCCATCTAATCGTGACACACTTTCGTAGTCGACATGATATGGGGAAGCAACCAAAATGTTCCAATCCTACCATGTATTCCATAGATAACCTATGAAGCATTTTGGTCACAAAATGAGTATTCTAAACCTTACTTAAACCATTTATAACATAGAAGTCTTGCTTAGGTTAGAACCCATTTGTGCGCATAGATGTGTTTTTGTGTAACTTAATTACCACAACTCGTAAAGAATATGCATTGATGCTTTTGGTCTTAGGAGGGCCTAGGTTAGGAAGGCTTAAGTCTAGTAATAATGGGTTAGCTTTAGCAGTTCTTGACTCAAAACATGAATGAGTTCTAGCCTCATTCTAGTCCATAAAAGTCATAATAGTTGACTAGGTTTATTAAAAAAAAGGGGGGGGGGAACCCAACCAGGTTTTGTTAAAAAAAAAGAAACAATTCACATATTACATTTTATTTAGGAGAACAAGCAGAATTTGGGTCCTCAAGAGCCCGACCGGGATCAAGGGAGTCCATGCATGAGTCAATCACTGTCCAAGGAAGGCAAAGCAGTCCCTCTAGGGCTAGTAGGGAACACTGTTGGGATCCAGTAGGGGCTCTAGTATAGTTTGCTTCACCTTAGTTCAAGTTTGGATTGCATTCATAACATAGAGTCAGTTTCCTAGGCCTCAAACATTACGTTTTAGTTCATGAGTCGGCATAGTTCATTTAAAGGTCTTAAACTCCTTTCAAAAATTAATAAGATAAACTAGTCCTGAGAACTCTTTATTAATCAATTAGGATAGGGAAGACCTGGAGGGTATACGAAAAACGTCCACAAACCGAGAGACTTCTATCTCAAGAAGAGTTCGTAAAAACTCCACCAGTTGTGTCAAAGACAAAATCAAAATTTGAATCAGGGTCTAATCCCTCACTAATCTTAATGCCTATAATTAACAAGATAGCATGGGCGAGAGTGAAAAGAAGATGGAGACCGCAGTTCAAAACCTTACCAATGAATCCCAAAGGGAGAATACCGAGTGGCCCCACGATGAAAAGGAGAAGGTTATGGAAAGGGAAAGCCAACAATAAGGAAGACGAACTAAAAAAGTGCATTCCTTAAACAGATCCATGAGTAGATTGTATAGAACAACTGCTTAAGAAATCTTCAATGTTTAACAACTACTTTAACAACTAAATAAGATTCCCTTCAATCCCGAAGGAGAAGTTACCTTGAAATTCACCATCCTGGACACCAAGTTCCATTAAGCTATCATGTAAAGAGCTTTGTTAGTGTGATGACTCTAAAAAGAATTGACAAGGACATCTTCAACCTCATATTTCCTTGGAATGTTGACAAGGATGTAATGAGGTGGTATAATGTTGTAGAACCATGAAAATTCATGAACTGGGGTGATCTTTGCAGGGAGTTCTTTGAAACCCCATCGGTTGGGTGAAAGGCAAATAATGATCCAATCCCTCACCAATGGTTGGAATTAACAAGATACAATGGATGAAGGTGAAAGGAAGATGGAGATAATGGCCACCGCACTTCAAGACCTTACCAATGAATCCCAAGAGGAGAGGGACTAGCCTCATGATGAACAGGGAAAGGTGATGGAAAGGGAGAGCTAGACAATAATGAAGAAGAAGCAAAAAAGAGCACTCTTTAAATTGATCTATGAGTAGATCGTATAGAGCTATTGTTCAAGGAATCCTCCATGTCGGACATTGAGTTCCGTGGAACCATCATGTAAGGAACTTTTTCAGTGCAATGGCTTTAAAAGAGATTGAGAAGGACATCTTCCACCTTATATTTCATTGGACCTTTGATAAAGATCTAATGAGTTGGTACAATACTGTAAACCCATGAAAAGTCACAAACTAGGATGATATGCAGAGAGTTCTTACGTTAATATTGATATAATGCTAAACTCCGAATCACGCTCAGAGACTTAAAACTGATCAAGCAAGAAGAATTAGCTTGAGAAGCACTTGCAAAGACAGGTAACAACTAGAAAGGCAACTATTAGAACAAGGATAAGAAAGTTAGTAGCTCCAAAGAAGTACATGTGATGAACAACTACACTGAGTATAACCCATAGGGGCCACCTACACTCAGGCTCTAGAATGATTACTAGCTACAGGAAAGATTGATCTTCCGAAATGCAATCCAAAAACTGAAGCTATTAGGCACTCCAAGTCATTTGTTCCCACAAAATATTGCAAATATAATCATATTTGAAGGCATAACACCAAGAAAACTATTGGACTTTCAAAAACAAGCTAGAAAGGATATTCTGGTTAAGGCAAATCCCTTTACCTTAAGCAGCTTAGATGCCCAACAATGATAAAAATCCACTCAAGGACTATGACAGCATCTTTACTATCAGTGACACCATAGAAAAAGAATGGGACCCATCCATATACATACAAGGTATTCGTAGGCCAAAACCAAAGGTTTGCATATCTACACAGTATTCAAAAGTTCATGTCTTATAGGAAAGCGATGAAGAGGATGCATATGAAACTCAAGGAAGTTACTAGCCTACTGAAGTAACTGATGATGATTTCTTGCGAGACAAGAAAGAAGATGACTTCTGCAGAGGTGGAGACCAAGCTAAGGTCCAACACCTCACAGAAGTTGGACATCACCATGTCAAAGAAAACCCACAATAGGCCCCAGAAAAAGAAAATGGGGCACCAATATAAGAAGAGGATCCTATGCTAAAACAATTATAGAAACTTATAGCAGAAGAAAGTACTTGGCACCATATAGTGGCTTGTCAAAAGCATAAGCCTAATAGATGAATTGAGTAAGATTAACTTATCTTCTAAAGCCACACCTAATCACTATATGTATAAGCGCTGTAATATTTAGCAATGAGGATCTTCCATTGGGGGTCCGACATATAATAACACCTTATACCTTGCTGTGACATGCTTGCAAAAGTACAAAACACTTACCTAGGTTGACAATGGGTCAATCATGAATGTTTGCTTATGGAGAACTGCTAAAATGATGGGAATTGAAGAGAGTAAGCTCTTAACTTTAACTTATCTAAATGCACATGATAAGTCAAAATGACTAGTGTTTGGCACCATTATCCTGCCTGTGAAGGTAGGTTCTATTAAAAGAAATATGGACTTCCAAGTTCTGAACATTCCAACAGCCTTTAACTTGCTCTTGGGTAGATAAGGCTTGATGAACACTAGAGAGTTCCACCTACCTTGCACCAGAAAGAGAAGATGCTGATAAAAGGATAAGTGATCATGATTGAAGGGGACAACTTGTGTGCTACCATCACTAACAAGGGGCCAATGTTAGAAATAGAGCATGATCATGAGGAAGAGGAACTTTAGAACTTTGAAATAGTGGTAGTCTTAAAAAAGGACCAGGCCCCTTTTCACTTTGATCCTAGTCAAACTTAAATATGAATGTCATCTTTAAAGAATGGGGATACGTCCTAAAGATAGCTTTGGGCCAAAGAGCACATGAATGGACTACCTTTCTCTGAACCCAAAAGGAGGATTACAAGTTCGGGTTTGTGTATCAACCCACTTCTAAAGAAGTGGCTAAAGCAAGATAAGAAGCACAAGCATGAAAAACTGATGCCAAAAAGGGATACCAAAAATACTACGATGCACGGTCCCTTACTCTTAATAGACTGTTCTTTCATGAGGCAGACAATTTTTCTTTCTATAGTTTTCTTAAACCCCACTACATAAAGCAAAAAGGAATCTGGGTACCTGGGTTGGGGATATTCAGTGACTGACAACTGCTAGAAAATGAAGCACTTGCTCTCATAGGAAGTGACCAATCCACCCAAGTTCAGACCCATCTAGCTAAAAGCAATATCTTTCGCATGTTGTTCAAGTAAGCTATAGGGAACAAGAAACCCTACTACAATTATGTCCTTTGCCATGTCTAACAGTGTTTTTGACTCTGCAAACTTCATCACTGAAGCCAATGCAAAGGGCTAGAAGCAAGTGACTTGGACAGTTGAGAAGAAAGAAAAAGTGTTCACTGTAGCCACATAAGGTAGTTTAGGGGAGTCTAAGTTAGAGTCTAAGAGATATTCATGAGTTTCTGCTTCCCCAAACTCCACATTAGATATATCTTTTTTTTTTATTTCAATAAGATGAACTCTTTTGCTTACAACTCATTTTATTCCTCTTACTGAAAATGAAGATAGAACCCCACAAGAATTAATCAAATATGTGGAAGATCATAAAAATCAAACTTCTATAATGAAAGGCACAGTATTAATTAACTTACAGACTCTTGAAGAACCCTAAGAGCTTAAAATAGGAAAGTCACTAACTTCGAAGGGGCATTTACTCCTACTAAAATTCAATAATGTCTTTGTATGGTCCTATAAACACATGCCTGACATAAATCGAGACATAGCTCAGCATAGGATTCCTTTCTATTCGGATGCAAACTAGTAAAACTAAAACTCCACATGATGAAACTAGAATGGGCCTTGAAAGTAAAGGGAAAAACACAGAAATAGTTGGATGCAGGGTTCATTACGGTTGCACACTATCCTTAGTGGGTAGCAAATATGGCGTTAATTGCAAAGAAGGATGAAAGGGTAAGAATGTGTGTAGATTTTAGGGATTTGAATAAGGCAACTCTAAAAGATGGAAGAGGAGGACATGGAAAAGGCTATCTTTATTAGCCCTTGGGCACCATATTACTACACCATGATGCCATTTGTTGGGGTTTTTAATAAAGATAAATTTAAATTGCAAGCCACGGCTCTCATAGTAGCAGTTAATGATCGATCCACAAGGATAGGGACAGATTTTAGGTCATTTACTAATAATCTAAGCATACCAATATTTTTTACTTGATCAAAACAGCCTAAACTAAAACAACAGGTGCTATACGAAACCAAATTAATAGACCATCCAAAACTATAAATAATTGCATAATTAAAGGAGGAGAAGCCAAGAAAATAAATAAATAAAATAACAATGTCTTGCTGCGTGTGGAGACAGAAAGGGAACAACAAATTCTATGCCTAACTTTTGTCTTCTGGCTTTGATTACATAATAGAACAATTTACTAAAGGAGCTAAAAAAATAAAAGAAAAAAAACTATTGCCTTTGGTCCCTTTAAAACAAAGCATAGAACATAAGAACAACACAGGAACAGTAACAGCAGAATAAAACAGGCAATTAAATAGAGGCATGAAATTGGACAATTAAGCCAGCAATTCGAACCCAACAGTGTGCAATTTTATAACTAAATCGAAATTTTTAATCAAAACAGCAAACTAAATCCAAATTCATCATCTTTAGAACTAAATTCTTAGATCTGAAATCATAAAAACGAAAATTGAAAACTAAGAAATTAATTACAGTGCTACTCCTCCGTCCTTTCTGTTGTATTCAACGTTGCTATCTAATTTGTAGCCTAAAAATGCTATCCCCATCTCTTTAATGCTTCAATTAATCTTTAATTATGGACTTGTAAATGTTCTTGTAATATCTTGCCTTCAATGCTTACTTTGGATGCAAAACATATGGTGAAG
>NCQV01073530.1:4777-18244 GCA_002740545.1 Lophocereus schottii
GCTAGGGAATCCCCAAATGTAGGAGCAACCCATTTCAACCTTGCCAATTAATCTCATAGTGAGCCAAAAGGGCTTAGAAAAGGCTCTTTTACCTTAGAGCTGCTTTTTTCCCTATCACACACACCAAAAGAGACTACCGATTTCGTTTATACCTTTGGCTTCCAAGCAGTTCACAATGTCTCATTTCAGATCTTGGGTCCATTGACACAACCTCTTTGCAATTCAATTGTAAGAGTAACTCACAATCGAGCAGTGTGCTCGGTGAGGCTAACACCTTTCAAAAACTTGGGTCGGTTGAAAACAGACTCTTTGCAAGTCAATCGTATGGGGGAGGCCACGTACACCCCCCCCCCGCCCCCCCAAAAAAAGAAAAAGAAGAAAACACATAACAGGAAGATTTACTGTAGGTTAGTCCCTACATTGTCCTTTGGGCTGTTCTGTGGAAATGCAAGAGAGTTTTCTCTTCCTTTCAGGTTAGTTGTGCCATTTTCCCTGGATGGGTTTCAGGCAGCAAACAAAGCAATTGCTCACATGTACCCATCCAGAAGTGACCTCTTTTTCTGCCCTAAATTATTTTTCATACGGTTTCATCAACATCCCTAAGGTTTCAGAAGACAAATTCACATCCTGTTTCTAGCTTGAACCCAATATCATTACCACTAGAGGCAGGTATCCATCAAAGGATTTGGAGCCGGTTACAAACCCTAGCCCCAATGGAACAGTAACAAATGCTGATTCTGTTGGGAATGGTGGGCGCTTTTCAGGGTCTGGAGATCAAATTGTTGGGAATGGTGGGCGCTTTTCAGGGTCTGGAGATCAAATAGCAGGGAATAAGCTTCAAAAGTCCAAAGCTGAGCTCAGGCCTCGCTTCTCAAATTGGATTGACGTACTATGAAGAAGAAGAATGTTGAGTTTATGGGCTTCTAATGTTGAGCATGCTGAGAAAGAAACTAGTGCTACTGTAAGTATTCCAAACCTGGGTTATCAATTGAGTTATGTTCCTTCTCTAACTCATAATTGCATAAAGATTCAATGCATAGATGATGCGTATATTCAATCTGAGATTGAATTTCGGCAGCTTTATTATCTATTTTGTTTTTTTTTTGGGGGGGGGTGGGTCCCCCGTGCAAGTTATTGAGGGCTTCTTTAACTGACTTTGGGGAATAAGGGTTTTGAAACAATGGTGGCAACACCTGGAGGAGTCTTTATCGCTAAGTTTCACTCTGTGCTGGAAACAGATGAGATTTTGAAACAGAGTTACGTGTATGCTGACAAGAAACCGCCGGTTATTAGGGCATAGTCTGTTGGAGAGCAATTGAGACATGATTTCTTGAGTGCTTGTTTGGACCAGATTCCCTGAAATTCATTTAAAGTTTTGGGGAGGGACAGCCTGAGTAAGATATCAAGTGCGGTGGGAACACCCTTGCCTACCGATCATGCAACATAGGAGAAATCTAAGACAAAATTTGCAAGGGTTATCATCAAAATGGACATCAGTAAAGACAGACTTGAGGAAGTTACTTCCGTGGATGAGAAAGGTGAGTTAATAGTTTAAAAGGTGGATTTTGAATGGAGAACAATTAATTGTGATCGTTGCAAAATGTACTGTCATTCTACCGAGGATTGTAGGAAGATAGAAAGAATGGAGGAAGGGTAGTGGGGAATACTGGGGATAATGTGGCAAAAGAGAATGTTCAGGTACCTGTGGCTGATGATGAGATGCAACCCGCAGAAATTGTAATCACCAAACCTAATCAACCTGCTCAGTCTGAGCAGGCGATAGAATTTGTGGGGTTGTAACTGCTGGAAGTACTCAAAATGTTCAATGCATAACTTCTCCAGTTAGCCTGGTTTTGCAAAATAGCTCTGGCTCTTTAAATTTGGACCATGGATAGCATTGCCTTTGGAACATTAGGGGCTTAATAAACAGGAAGCAGTGAACTGCTTTCTTTGGCAGAATAAATGTGTCGTAGAAGGCGTTCTTGCAACTACGATTCTGCATAATAAGGAGGAGATTAAACAGCATATTAATCCTTTTGGTCAGTAACAAATGCTACAACTCAAGCAAAGAGTAGGATATGGCTTCTTTGGATCCACAACAAGATCCCGGTTAATCTCGTGCAGGTTCATAGGCAGTTCACCCAAGTGCATGTACTTCTGGTGGAGCAGGAGTTTTCTGTCACTGTGGTACATGGACTTAATGATAGATTGATAGTACTGAGAGGAGGATCCTATGGCAGGAACTGCATGGCTTGAGTAATAGTATGGCACTAGGTTTTAAGGCCGTGCTTTGCCCAGGTTATTTGAGAATTTTAGTTCAGTTACGATTTATTTTTCTCATTTTGTAATTAATTGATAATTAGTGTTTATTAATGTTTAGTGATCCAAAATGTCTTCTTATCTAGCACATATTAGAATTATTTAATTTCCTTCTCTCGTTATACTTCTCGGCTTCTCTTAATATACTTTTTATTGTGCATTTAATTTTATAATTAATTTAATGGTTAGCATTTGTTAAGTTTAGTAATAATATTAACATATCAGAAGTACTTAATTTCTTCACACACACACACACACACATACGCACGCGCATCATTGGAGAGGACTTCAATAATCTATTAAGGCCTGAGGAAAGAAATGGAGGTGATCCAGTCCATGTTTCTGGAATGCAGGATTTTGAAAATTGGATGGCTCATTGTTCTTTGCAAGAAATGAGGTATTCTTAGCAATAGCATTACTTAAACTGGAATAATAAGCAAGCCACCTCAAGTGTATTCTCTAAGCTTGACAGAGTTTTCATCAAGGGTGAGGGTGTTTTGCTATACCCTAGGATAGAATATACTGTATTGAATGAGGGGATATCTGATCATTGCCCTCTTATAATTCACTTTACACAAGGAAAAATGAGAAAGGTGGTGCTGTTCAAGTTTTTCAATATGTGGACACTTTGCCTAGAGTTGAAAAGACTGTTGCAGAGAATTGGAGCATACAGATTTCAGTATGCATATGTTCAGGTTGGTCAGGAAACTTAAAGTTCTGAAACAGCCTTTGAGGCAACTCAAAGAAGCAGGTTTGGAGAAATTCATTTCAAGGTTAGTGAGGCACAGCAAAATCTGCTAGCTGTTCAACATGCCATACATGATGACCCCTTCCAACACAGATCTGTATGTCGAGGAGCAGGAGGCTGCTGCACAATACAAGCTGTTGGCAAGGGCTGAAAGGGAATTTTTCGGGCTGAAATCAAAGGATGCCTGGCTCCAAAACAGTGATCGAAATACTTCATTCTATTTTGCAAATATGGGGCAGAAATTACAACACTGCAATTAAAGCTTTGGAAAATACAGAGGGCCCGCTCACCTATAATCAGCAAGAACTAGGGGACCTACTGGTAGATTACTTCTAGCTTCCTGGGAGCAGATACCCAGAGTGAGGGCCCTTCTACGAAGGTGATCCTTCAGGGTAAATCTCTTAGTGATGCTCAAAGAAAAGAATTGCTAAGACCCATTGAAGATGTGGAGATTTTTTTTTTTTTAAAAAAAGGCCATCTTTAGCATCAATAATAACAAAAGCCCAGGCCAGATGACTATGGGAGCTGCTTCTGAAGAAATTTGGGAAATAACTCGTGCAGATGTGTGCGGTGCACTAAAAAGACTTCTTTGAGACAGGGCGTTTGCTGAAACAAGTCAATGGCTCAATTATGCCACACTCGCATGGTACCTACTACCTAAGTTTCAAAATCCCACACTAGCAATGGAACTGAGGCCAATTGGATGCTGCAACACAGTCTACAAATGCATTACTAACATAATTTGTGCTAGACTAAAGCTTATGCTCCCCTACGGCCCTACCTAATTGATCTCTCCCAAGGCTTTTATTGAAGGGAGGTTCATTTTACACAAAATTGTGATGTGTGAGGACCTTATTAAGATGTATAACAGGACGGAAATTTTTGACAACGTTATGGTATGTGAGGACCTTATTAAGATGTACAACAGGAAGGGAATCTCTCCAAGGTGTATGATGAAGCAGGATCTCCAAAAGCCTATGACTCAGTGAGACGGGGTTTTGTAGAGAAGCTTAGCTCGTATATGTGTTTCTCTTGCAGTTTCTGAAAAGGATTATGACATATATCCTACAGCTAGGTTTTCAGTCAAATTCAATGGTACACTCCATGGGTACTTTGGTAGTTAGAGAGGACTCAGACAAGGAGACCCAATTTCCTTGTCTTAGTCAAGGAATATCTTACAAGGGCCTTGAAAGCTGTTATGCAGGTTGGTTTCTAGTTTCGCCCAGGATGCTACAAGCTACAACTGTGCTCCCTTAGCTTTGCTGATGATCTGCTATTGTTTAGCACAGCATGTGTGGTTATTGTAAAATGCATGATGGAAGCTCTTACACACTTCTCACGTCACTCTGGGTTAGGGGCCAATCCAGACAAGACCCAAATCATCATTGCACGAATATCAATTCAGGAAGAGAGGCTAATGCTGCGCCTAGAAGGGACAGTGTTTCAAAGGGAGGATTGCCATTCAAATATTTAGGGGTTCCTGTAAAATTCCAGAGGCTGAATAAAGAAGACAACCAAATTTTTGTGGATAAAATCACAGCTAGCATTAGTGCATCATCAGTCCAAAAGCTATCCGGTGCTGGTAAGATTCAACTCATCAACTCTGTCCTTTTGATTCACATACTGGAGGCAGATTTTCATCCTACCAAAGAGTGTACCGGGCAAAGTCAATCAGATAAGCAGGTAGTATGCAACTCCTGGTCTGACAAGAAGAGGGGTGGTTCTGATTGCTTGGGATATAATATCTCACAAAAAAGGAGGGATGGGCATTAAGGATAGGATAAATGGAACACTGCAGTGGTGGGCAAGCTGGCTTGGCACGTAGCTATAAAAGCTGATAGCCTATGGATAGATGGATTGATCATACTACTTAAAAGGTAGTTCCATCTGGCAGTGCAGCAAATCATTTAGAGATAGCTGGTATTGGAAAAAGTTGTTAAAGGCCAGGGATGTTCTGTAGGCTGGCTTTGACAAGGAAACTGGGGGCTGGTTAGCCTGGTTACAGAATGTGCAAGGTACATACAGTGCAAAAGCTGGATATGCAGTGATGCGAGAGTCAGCCCCTATTATATCCGGGTACCAGCTGATCTGGCAAAGGCTCGGGATTGCTAAATGTGCTTTTATTACTTGGCTGCATTGTGGATTGTTGTCAAGAATAGGTTGCAGAGGATTGGTTCGGCAGTTCATGACAATTGTGTGCGTGTGCTTGAACGGGCAAGAAACACATGGCCATCGTTCTTCCAATGTGATTTCACCAAGGCAGTATGTTTACAGGTATTTGCTGAACTACTAAAGATTCAGAGGTGGAATGCCGCTGGGGCTGCTGGCAGGATTCTCTTATGAAGTTTAAAGGGTGCAGAAAGCAGAAGAATATGCATTGCTTGGCCATAAATCTGATATCAGTGTTCGAGGGAAAGGAACAGCCACATTTTCCGAGGAAAATCAAGTGACTGTTTTCAGCTTGTTAAAGAGTGCAGCATAATTATACTTAGAAGAATTAGGAGGTTAACAATGTAAGACGTGAATGCACGGTTTGATGCCAGGGCATGCCCTGCAAAATTATAATATACATATTTTTTTGGGGGAAGTGCTTTGTTTGGGGGGGGGATCCCCAGGCCAGGACACAGGGGTAATCCAGGTGACTAGTTTGGTTAGCAATACTAAGTTGCATGCATGACAGTTGTAATAAACAAAATTGATGATTACCTTTGAGAAACTGTTAGGGGGGATTCTCGGAAGACCGTTCTCCAGTGCCTTGATATAAATAGCCAAGTCGTCCATGCAGCTTCAGGTTTGCATCACATGATTGATAGCACATGAACAATGGGATTTCACAACACAAAAACAATCAAGCATAACAAGAACTAATGCTTATTCTTTATGAATGTCACCATGCATTAGCATAAAGACCTAACTACAAGAAATGGTCACACGGAATTCATAATCGTACCAGAGCCTTGCCACACCAGTAGAGCATCCATCTCTAGCCGGTTTAACGCATAAAGTTACACACTGGAGCTTTGTGATGAGCTCATGCCAAAGATCAGGAACAGGCATATGGAGAAGGTCCTGCATTGTCCTCACCTCCTTGTTTATTGTGAGAATGCCAAACTCTGCAAGCTGATTAAAAAAAAGTGTATGATATTTTAGCTTTCTCTGCAAAGTTCAAAGGCACATACAGCAATCAAAAGAAATATAAGCTTCTTCCAATAATACTTTCAAATTTACATGGTGCAAAGCAAATGTTCAGGCTTTAGAAGACTTCAGAACACAACGTATTGTCTGTCATCTCTAATAATCAGAAGCTCAACTATACAAGTTTTCTCCCAATCTATCAAAAAAAATATATATACTCTGATAGAAGAACCTAATAAGAAATGCAACATTGAAAATGCTCCAGCATCGGTAAAGAATGAGCTACCATTGTCAATATGGGATCAGTTGTACATGGATTACTGCAGAACTAGGAAGAAAACCTCGAAGTTTACCATGAAATAACCCCCAAGACAAGCATTGGTATGTTAACCATATTGCGCATAACAATAAGAGGTGTCTTCGTCTAAGATGAATCTTAGCAAAACGTTTTATTCCGAAAAGATATGCTTAGGTAAGTTGAAGAGCATTGCCAAAAACATATTCACCGTACATGCTTAAGAGCAAGCGAAGTAGCAACTTTGTCCATGCATATTCTGGATGCCTTCACACCAGGACCTTGAACGCCATTGAAATCAAGAACAGAGTTATTATGCCAATATGTAGGTAGATATTTCCAATGGTAGCATACAAAGTGTTCATTACCGGTGTATGGAATGCCTTCAGCCTCCAACAAAGATTGAAGTGTACCATCCTCTCCGATTCCTCCATGCACTAAACAATAGGAGAGATACAAAACATGATTAAGAAGCAATAAAACTCCATCAATTAGAATTGCAATGGTTCTTGATAGTTTTAGACATCAATTTTTATTAATGTCTAACTAGAATGATGATAGATTCTCGATGGCGCCATCTAGGTCATTGCAAAGGCTCCAAAATATAATGACTATTCATAAGAACACGTATTCCTTTGAAACGTTATGATTGCATTGCAAGGACAGATATAGTAGTTTGGAAGAAAGGTAATTCAACATGATCCTAATGTTAAATATTCACAATGGAAGAGAGGAATGCCCTCTGAATGAAATCCAAAACTACAATAACTATAGCGAGTCAAGATTTAGATGTCATAAAATGTGAAATGATATGCTGAGAAAAGAGCGTACAAAGGGGAGAGGAGGACCCAAGCATTTCACCTGCCTTTCTCATTGGACTTCTCCAGACACTTTTAATGTACCTTGGAAATCTTCTAAAAATGTAACATCAAAATTCAAGGGATGTTCCTATTTCCAAGCCATAATTTTTAATGTATCTTGGGAAATCCATTACAATGTTGCATCAATACCACACAAGATAGTTACTTCGAGCAGAAAAATATCATGTTCACATATGTACTCAAAAGCAAAAGGAGGTTAGACTCGCAAGCCAAAGGACAAAAGGAAAAACGAAAACATAACTAGGCTACCACAATAATGCTTTCCAATCATGAACTCATTGACTGCTGTCATTCTTTTGACTAGAACAAGTTCTTACAATAAATAAGTTTAATAACAATTGTTGGAATTAAATCCGCCCTAATATCACTTGTTGGGAGCACAAGTATAAAATAAAATTTGCCCACACACATACAGACCACAAGAGAAAGAATGATACACAATTTTAACGTGGAAATCCCTCTGAATTGACAGGAAAGACCACGGCCTAGAAACAACTAGTGTATCATCCACAACAATAAGAACATATGCATTACAACTAGGTACACTCACAACACTACGCACTCTCATTCTCCTCTAGCTAGTGCTTGAGTCACCCCTCACATTCACAAATCTATCCTCGCGACACATTCTCCCCAAGTTCCTAAGATACGCCCTACAAATACCCGGCCTCACACAATCACTCAAGACACTGTATTGGGTCGAGAAACTACCACCTACACTCAAGACCCTGCATTGGATCAAGAAAATCCCTCTCTGACTTTTTGGGATGTCTTACAACCATTGCCTAGAAGCCTTATTTATAATTTGCAAAACTTCCAGAAAAACGTGCTAGTGGTGCTACACAATCACCAACATGCTCACTAAGCTGGGAAATCCTTTCGTTACCAAATTTATCATGAGCATATCTCCACCTTCCCAATTATGGTCCTTGATCAAAATTTGTTTCCTATTCCTTCCAAAATCCACACCCAATAAAATCTATTTCTTTCCCAATCATAACCAACATCGACTTATCATCAGCTTGCCTTTCTCCCTTTTTTCCATTTCTCTTTTTTTTTTTGGGAGCCTTGAAGCAACGATAAGGTTGTCTCCGTGTGACCAAAAGGTCACGGGTTCAAGGCTTGAAATCAACCACTAACAAAGTTAGGTTAAGGTGCCTACAATACACCCCTTTGGTTGGGGCCCTTCCTCGGACCTTACGTGAACGCGGGATTCTTGTGCACCGGGCTGCACTTTTTGTCTCTTTTTTTTTCCTTTTCTTACAAATCAACAAAAAACTAATTAAGATAATTTTGGTTGGATCAAATCTTACAGCAATAAATATGATTATAAGCTGGGTAAACTGAAGATTGAAGCACACCACAGATACAGATCGTAGCAAAGTAAAACCTGCAATAAAAACTGTGGCTTGGAGTTCTTTAGCCAGCCTGATCCACCCCTTCAGAGAATACTTTACAGGTACATCATCTGAAACATCATACCCAGTAAACCAGCTGTGCTTCTTCAGCCCTTCAGAAAGATCATTCATCACCTGCTTTCGCAACAAAGATGTTAATACAGCCCGAGCTGGTTCCATTGCCTCCATACAAGCTGCTAATACTTCCTCTGTGGTGTGCCTCAAGACAAGAGAATAACTGTAGCAAGAAATTACACAAAACAGATCAATGAATGAACGTAGATAATGAAGAGATGATAGCCAAAGAACTCCCCTTGTCATCCTGACTCACCGCCTCCACACGTTTCAGGTTTCTCCTAGCCCACAAAAATTTTTAAAATGTGCCCCCCCCCCAAAGGTATTTTGTAGTTTGCATATTGCCATTTTGTTCTGTTGCCTCGAACTTGAAGCCAGATATCCTGGTGCCATATGCTTCTACTTCACATAATCCTAGTTATTAAAGGTTACTTCTTCCTATACTTCACAGCGAGATATTCCTGCTTCATAATGAAAGTAGAACTGAGCTACACTAACAAAGACCTTGCCCGGAAACATTGCATGTCATCAAAACCTTCAAAAAGTTTAGCATTATGAAGCAGTGAGTCAGTGACGTGCAACTTGATAAATTGAAACTATATCATAGCAACTGCTCCATGTTCACCAGGCACAACTGGTTACTAATGTCAAATTTACCATAAAATCAAAGACGTGAAGCCAAGCGAAAGTCAAATCAATAAAGCACTGGATATCTTATAAGCAATGAATTGCAAAACCATGAAACACAGAATAAGTAAGATAGGTTTGCAGTGAGGTACTCAACCAAGCACCCAATTGATATATGGTATATGTATGCGTCATCAAAACCCAACAATGGAAAAATAGATAGCTACGAAGCAACTTTAGTTGCATGAAGTACTTTCATAGGCTCTGTTTACCTAGACTGCGACAAGCGCTCAGACAGGGGACACTCTTCGGAAGTCGACATGGGTTTCAGGACGCAATTTTCTGTCCTTTTTTTGCTTCATAATAGACTATTCAGATTTATGTTCAGTTGGGCTAGAACTTTATTGCTTTGGCTTGAGACCAAGCCCCATCCCTCCCAAAAAAGCAAAACTATTCTTTTAAGTATGATAATTGGGCCCTGAGCCATAGTCCATAAGTTGACTGAGATGTACAAATCTGACTGGCTTTAACACAAGCCCCTATTGTGCCGCACATGAGAGTTATTGAAAAGATTATTAGTCTTGATATATGCCAGTGTCCACTTCATCACCCATCTGCCACTGGCCCACTGCCACTTCTGCCAGTGCAGTAGGTGGCAAATGACAGTACATGTACATGTACGTTCTACTTGTTGCCGTTCTTCACTTCTTCCTTCTTCCTCCTCCAGAGTTAAAGTGCAAACATCTATGGCAGCAATGGCTGTACTGTTCGCATATAACAATGCATGTCTGCCATGCATCCTGGCTCATCTCGTTTCAAAAAGAGACACGTAGTATAAATGCATGTCCAGCTAATACAGATAGGCTCAACAGCAATGATTACTGATATGTGGGACTGTATGATGTTGAAGCAACACCAGGCAAGGAATCATCTTTTAATTTCTAGCTACCCACAGAAAAAGGTATTAGTAAAAATGTAGCAACCTGTAAAAGTATGAAGAGAAAAACCATAGATTTGAAGTTCAGGAAGAAATGACTAGCAATATTCATACTTACGGCAAAGACCAGACTGATCTGTAGCTCAAATCAACCTCATTGGCAGAGCCATAAGACGAACTCATCGGTGCAAGCAAACATGGAGTCACATCAAGCTGTAGCAAGGGCAATTGCACATATCAGACCATTCTCATTTCTCCCAGACTCATATATTGAGCATAACTAATGCACCAGCAGATTACTGCTCAACACTATGATCCTAGCTTTCAATGATGGGCAATAGTGTATTGGTCAAAAAGCATCAGTTTGAATTCTCCACCATAGAAACAAAGGACAGTCTTGTTCTTAAAGAAAGCCACTTTGAACTATAAGTCAGGAAGTGGGACCAC
Organism: Lophocereus schottii; assembly: GCA_002740545.1. Classification (NCBI taxonomy): domain Eukaryota; kingdom Viridiplantae; phylum Streptophyta; class Magnoliopsida; order Caryophyllales; family Cactaceae; genus Lophocereus; species Lophocereus schottii. Next base: position 15,639 of record NCQV01073530.1, read on the forward strand.
ATCTAGCCAAACCCCATCAAATCATGAATTAGCCAAAACCCTTGCAAAGGATAATAAAAGTCACTAGATGAAGTTACCATCATCTGACAAGAAGAGAACGATTACTAGTTAGAAGCAAAAACATGGTGTCTTTCAATCTAGATTAAAATACTTTCCCCAAGCCCACTCCCCAATGCATAAAAAAGGGCAGGGGGGCGGGGAGGAACTAAAAACAGATTGTGTGTCTTGACAAGTACCACATATTTTGTTCATTCCATTAACTACAAACTTATGGGGGCATAGCATATTGGCCATTTATTTTAGGTATCAGCATCCAGCCATCGCACAATAGATCTAATTAGTCTCTAAAAGTACACCTAGTCATGCGTCATGCAGATACAAGTAGAAACAATGACTTCATGCAATATGCTGGTATAGGCTAGAGATAGAGGACGTCCACAAAGGTCTGATTATAAATTGAGAAGATATGGACAGAAGCGATCAACACAAAAATATCTTAACTCAGAATAAGCAGTACAAAGGCTAACTTTACTCTTGTGCAGGAATTAACTTCATCTGGTGGTTACTTTATTAAGTTGGGCTTTGCTGATGATTAAATCTGCTTATACGATATGTACTGCAGTGACACCAAAAGCTTCAAAGCACCCTTCATTCCCATCAAATAAATTAGCAAAAAACGTGTAGAGCATAGCATACTATGTTAAACACGATTCAAAAGAAATCCATGCTAAAGAAGCTGCATTTGCAGCTCTAGCTGCATTGATTATTTCCTCACAAACATGAATTACTCACATCATCAAATGCCTGCAAGTTGAGCCAAACATTTGTCCCACTCATAAGGGACACTTGCCTCTCTGAAGTGTCTCCTCCAAAAATTACAAAAACTTTCTGAAGATCAGCCTTTTTGGCAACAAGCTCCTCTATTTGGGGGTATTTCTGTACCACAGTGGAGAAGTATGATTTTCCAGAAAAAGATTCTAAGCTAGGGAACCGGGAACATGCATGGTGAAGGATGCTCCGCAGGATATTTGAATGGGAAAATCCAACCTACAGGTTTAAAAACACGTGTAAGATACCGAGAATTCATGATATAATCAATAATATACGAAATATAACTAGTCGAAACCCCTCAACGGCATGGAAGTCAAAGCAACATCACACCAAATTATTTTCCCATTGCAGATCGAATTTTTTATAACTTGAAGTAGCAAGATGCCAAGTAGTCAAGTACCATTGAAGCCTGCTGAAAAAGAAAGCTGGTCTGCTCCATGCCACTGATCTAGAGTTTGACAAAAGTATTAATCAAGGTTTTAAACAATAAATAACTGAAAAGAACCAGCGTGATTATAATCACGATAATTCAATAATCAAGATAGCCCCTCACCAAATTGATGTCCGTAAATAGTACTACTCCGGGTTCAGTTTTTCCAAATTGTCCAGACGATATTTTAGAAGAAGGCAAATACCAACCATCAATGCGGGCAAAATCACATAATCCAAGACGTCGGAATAACAATGATGCACCCTCTCGAATGATCTCAATTACATCTACAGGAAAACGAGGGGGTGTATGGTAAGCAACCTGTGTGAAATAAATGTGTCAGATGAGTAATGAGCAGAAGAAGATATGTTGGATATCATCTGGCTCAAACAAAGCTGGCAGCAACAACAATCAGATTTAGTAAGGTTAGGTAAACTCTGCCATGCATGGACCCAAGAATCAAAATTCTTGTCCAGCTTGATTTGTCGGAAACGCATATGCAACCTGATAGTGAATTCTTATAATTGATATCAGCAGATCGCAGCAGCAAGCAGCATAACTAGAAAATCAATCATCTTACTGCAGATATTTCCTCCCATTTAATACCTGTTGAGTAGGAAGATACTTCCGCCGATAATTGAATATGGCATCCTTCTCTGTCGCATTAACAGTATCAACAAGTTCCACCTGGTCAATCATGAACCTTAAATAGAGGTAAAGAACCATTTGCACATAGATTCACACAATGAACTGATATTCTATCCAATAAGTTAACGTGTAAATTTAACTATAATTACTAAACAAATTTGCAGACATCTGATTTTTTGGGGTTTTTCTTGGGGGAGGGGGCAATGTAAGGACCACAGCTGCCGCCCGGGGGAGGGCAGGTAAGGGAACCTCTGTGAGCGGTGCGATTTTAATCTTCCACATGGAGGGTGAGTACTTTTACCAATTATCCAAGGGTGTTACCTGAGGACCTTCTACCGCATACCACCATACCCAGATGAAATTCAAACCTAATTGACGTCATTACTCATCATCATGTGCAAAGAATAGCAATCATGCATCGGTAAAATTAAATCACAGTCGAAGTGAGGGATCTCTTCAGAAACTAACAACTGTTTCAAGCCAAAACTCAGAGATAACTACATACAGTATGCTAGAATAAAGCTATCAGGACAAACTTTCTCATCTCGATTAGATATTTGGTCCTTACAACAGAGGACAAAGGTAGTTTGTAGGACCTCAAATCCAATAAGTATCTCCCATTTACTTTACAGGCAAAACAGATAACTGTTCATAGGAGGAGACTTTAACGGCCATATCGGCGCAGAGGCAGCGGGTT
>NCQV01073536.1:0-10400 GCA_002740545.1 Lophocereus schottii
TAAACAAGTAAATAACACAAATTAACAACACAAACTAAACATATAAACTAATCAGAGCAAATACACGAATTAAAACAACAAAACATAAATAAGAACAACAATGAAATACATAGAGAAAGAGGAGAAAACTTAGTCTTGAATTGATGAAGGAACTTGAAATCCAACGGTTGAATCCAATGTTACAATCTTCAATCCTAAACAAATCTCCTTTATTAACTAAAATGTAACCTAAACTAACCTACAAAATCGCCAGAGAGACGCCCTGAGCGAAGAACGAACTCTCCCTAAACAGACGCCGAACGAAGCCTTAAATAAACCGAGACCGGGCAAAATTGGGAGGATGGCACGACCGTGCCATGTGGCACGGCCCCACCGTACCACATTGCTGGCATGGTGGGCCGTCTCCTCGGTTTTGCCCGGTTTTGTCCGTTTCTGTCGGTTTTCGCTGTGTTGTCCCATCTTCGTCCCTTTTTGCGACGTTTGCTTGATTTGGAGTTATTTCCTACAAAACATAAATAAAACAAGGTAAAATCTTATAAAATAAAGTTATTATACGAGCAAAAAGTGGGAGAAAGAGGCGCGTAAAATGGGTAAATTTACCGTTCAACATTTTTCATTATTATTTTTGTTTTTGTTCTTTCTTTGCTAGTTTAAATTGCACTGGTAGTGTTGGTGTTAGTGCTTGCAGCAATTTTTCCTGTTCATGCGAAGTCCAGTCTTGTACGAACCCGATCCAGAGATTGAAAGGACTTTTCGCTTAACGAGGAAAAAGTAAGGGTTTAAAGAGTAAAAAAACAAGGTAAGAAGGAATCCAAACATGGTGGGAGGGGACCAACGAAGGACTCTTCATGATTTTGTTACCCCAGATGTCTAGGGGATCGCGTCAAGCATTGCTCGTCCTGCTATAGATGCCAACAACTTTAAGCTCAAACCAGCACTTATTTCCATGGTGCAACAATCTCAGTTTGGTGAAACTCCATTGGAAGACCCAAATCTTCACCTCTCAGGGTTTTTATAGATGTGTGACATGCTGAAATTAAATAGAGTCTCCAGTGATGCGATTCGATTGCATTTATTCCCGTTCTCATTGAGGGATAAAGCGAGGGCTTGGCTGCACTCTTTGCCGTCTGGATGCATAACCACATGGGATGAGTTGACAAGAGTTTTCCTCACCAAATTCGTCCCTCCAAGCAAAATAGCAAGCTTAAGGAGTTAGATCACCTACTTTTTGCAAAGGAATGACGAGACACTCTATGAAACCTAGGAGCGTTTTAAAGATCTGCTATGTTAGTGCCCTCATTATGGTCTTTAGAATTGGATGATAATCCAAGCCTTCTATAATGATGTGACCCAATCTGTAAGGTCTACTATTGATGTGACAGTAGGAGGAACTTTGATGACCAAGACTGAGGATGAAGCGTACAATCTGATCGAGGAGATGGTGCTAAACAACTTTCAATGGACCACATATCAAACCCAACCCAAGCAGGTTAGAGGTAAACTTGAAGTTGATCCAATTACTTTACTTTCTACTAAAGTAGATGTGGTGACTTATAAACTAGACCAAATAAATATTATTGCTATGACTTTGGTCCCCTTTCCCTTGCGAAATTTGTGGTTTAATTGAGCATATAACTTTGAATTGTCAAGTTGGCACTCCTTTTTTCTAAGACCCTAATGAAGTTAATTATATTTAAAATTTCAACCCGAGGATGACCAATGAGCCTTACTGTAATACCTATAATCCGGGTTGGAAGAATCATCTAAAGTTTTCTTATAGGTCGAATCCAAACACTGTAAATATGCCCCCTATGAATGCTAGAGCACCTCCTAGTTTTTAAAGACCCCCATTCCCTTCTCAGATGCCCCAAAAGTCTAATTTAGAGGTAATGATGGAAAATATGCTTATGGCACGACAAAAACAGGATGAGTATATTAAGTAATTAGTCTTGAAGGTTGTTGTGCTTATGACTCATAATAGGATGGTAGAAGCCCAAATTGCCTAAAAAGCTAGTCTCTCATCTATGCCCCCAAACAGACTTCCTAGAAAACCCGAACCTGGCCCTCGTGAGTATTATAACTGTGTCACCATGAAGGAAGAAGAAGAGGACTTAATTAACTTTGAAGAAGTACCGATGGAAGAGGGTAGGGAGATAACTATGGCTGGTAGTAAAGAGAGCAATAATAGAGGCAAGACTGCCACATTCAAAGAAAGCAACACTGTTGAGATCCCCACCATTTTTCCCCCTAAGCTCCCTAGCCCAAGTAGTTTTTTCATTCCCTGCATTGTAGGAAAGGTTGAAATTGAGAGAGTTCTATACGATCTAGGTGCAAGTGTCAGTATAATGCCCTTTTCTTTGTTTCATAAGCTGCACCTAGCACCATTACTAGCCGCACCCTTTTCCTTACAGTTGCCTGATGGTTCTGTGATGTAACCTATAGGCAAGTTAGACAATGTGCCAGCCAATATAGGAGAAATTTGGGTATTTGAGGACTTTATTATCATTGACCTGCCTGAAACCGACGATGCCCAAATTATCCTAGGCCGACCCATTTTGTCGACATCTGGTTACCACATTTATTTAAGAGAGGGTCGTATATCGTTTGAGGTGGAAAGGTGATTTGCTGTGTGTAGTCATAGGAAGGAGGACATGATTTCTCCTCATTCTTCTATATTGGATGCCTTACCCCTTTTCCCTAAGATTGATATGGAGGATGTCTGGAATTGTGAATATCCTCCTTATTCTGAATGGGTCTCTTATGAGGACCCCGACCAAGGGTATGCTATGGTGGAGCTTACTACTCCTATGCCACCTCACAAGCTCGAGATTAAGACTCCTGCTTCTAATGAGTCTTTAATGAGTGATTACTGCAGGTTTGCACAAACTGTTCTCTCTATGCGCCCTGTAGAATGTTTTGATGCATATTTGAGGATAGGGGATGAGCAAGTTGATGATAGCCGTCTGATGGGCCACAAACGCAATTTATTTTGTATGCAGATTGTGCGTTATGGCCCCAGGTTATGAAGACGAATGGCCTACAGCTAGAACTTTTAAGATGGTACTTTTAACTGAACAAGTTTGATTTTGTGGTTCGCAATAAAGCAAATCCGGGCCAAGCCTAGAACAAGGGTCAAGCTCTTTGCCTTAACAGAGCGCTTCTTAGGAGGCAACTCAAGCATTCTTTCCTTTTCCCTTTTTGTTGTTTTTATTTTTTTATAATTTTTGTAGATATAAAAAAACTAAAAAAAGGGACAAAAATAAAAAATATATATGAATAAAATTTTGGCACTACGGTCAGTACCCCTAGAACTTCTGCCGACGGGGTGCCAAGCTAGAAAAACCACAAAAAGTCGAGTGTCAGTAGACACCACAGGCGGTCTGTGGTGAGCCCCACGGTCCATGGTGGCCTGCAACGGGCCGCGGCCTAGGTTTTTGACCGCAATGCCTCTTTACTTTCCCCCTTTCTTCTTCAGCCTTTTGACACAGTCTCTCTCTACCTCCATTTTCTCTCTCTAAATTCTCCATAACCAAATCTCGCTTTTCTCCCCTTATTTCTTCTCTATTTTTAATCATTTTCACACCAGATGCTTTCCTTTCACTCAATCTTCCCTTTTTCTTCAAAAGATCCTTCTCTTTCTTCTTCTTTTTCCTCAAATCCATCTCACCTTCAATCATCCACCATAGCCATCCTTTTCTCTCTCTTATTCTTCATACTTTTGTTTAATTTCTTCAATTTTCTAGGTTTTAGTTCTTATTTTTGATTTTTGTTTTGTTTTTGTTTCATGTTCGCACCAATGGCACCAAATAAGAGACAAAGGAGCACCAAGGAGGTTGGTTTATCAAGTCAAGCACCACCTCGACCTCAACGGGCATCCTGAACATCAACCAATGCTCGTGCTAGAGGTAACATTCCTCACCCCCTTAGTTTAATGCATACTGGTCATGTTGCTTGATATAATTGCTTAAACGGACGTATGGCTGTAGCAACTAGATATTATGATGAGGATTTGATTGGGAATATTAGATGATATTCGCTAGTCTTTGCCAGAGGTGGCATGGGACACTTTCTAGAACTCAAAGAGTATATATATAGGGACCTAACCCGAGAATTCCATAGTACACTCCGTGCTGAGGTCATCAGAAGGCCTCAATGTTAAGTCGGATATATATTGTTTTATTTATAGGGACAATTGTATGAACTGAACTTAGGTACCTTTAATAGTATTTTCGGTTTTTCATTTACCATGGACTTATTGTACTGTTAAGTCCCCCGCGAATTCAACTCGAATGCGTTTTGGAGTGAACTTTCGGGAAGTGTTAGGCACATAACCAGTTCGTCAAAATGTACACATATTAGAAACCTCTACATTAGAGTAGCTTAGTGCATTTTAACTTGTTCTCTATTTGCTTGGGACGATAGTCTGAATGTCTCGAGACTTTCAGAGTTATAGTTTTTGTTTTGTAGGCTTGATGGAGACTAATTTGACCCAGGTTCATTTTTAGCCAGATGATTACATAGTGCTGCTGTTATCACTAAAAGTAGGATAGTCATTGGTGGGATTATAACTACTATTACTAGGTTCTTGGAAGTTGAGCCCAACCCTGAGGATAGAGTTTTCGGGTCTAAGCGGCTTGATCAAGCTGCTTTTGAGATTATGAACTTCTATAAAGTTGAGGCTGGGCGTTTGTGTTGGATTTACCCAGGGGACCGACTTTTGCCGCTTCCCAATGTTGATCGCACCACCCTTCTTCACTGAGCTAACCTTTATTGGGTACCTGGTGATGACAAAATTGTTTGACCTGTATCCTACCAACCAGCCCCTCACTCTAGCCAAGCCGGATCTAGTTCTTCCTCCCAACCATGCCCACCTAACTATTCTAACCTCCAAGACACCCCGAGGTCCATTCAAGAGCAACAAGTTTTCCTCCGAGAGTTTGTTGCTTCGAAGAGCACCGCTCTTCAGGACTTTGTCCAAGAGCACCATGATGCAATTTGTGGGTTGCTTGCTTCCTAGACCTAATATTTCCAAGACTATAGGGCATGTCTAGAGATCTAGCACGATTGACATATCTTCTATAGCCAACCACCCCATCCTCCTCTACCTTCTCATCTCTAATCTTGTTTTATGTGCTTCTCGCCTTCCCTTTTTCTATTATGTGCCCACATTGAGGGCAATGTGTGATTCAAGCATGAGGGAGTTAGTCATTATACTTGGCATCTAATGCCTGTTTCTGTTTGGTGTGTTTGCGTTTTGTATATGTTTTTAATGGTAGTTTTTATAGTTTTTGATTATTTTAGTTTTGTTTAGTAGTGCATTTAGTTTTCTTTGCATTCTAGGTTGCATTTCCTTTTTTTTTTTTTAGTTTCTTTTCAATTTTAGTATGCATTGTTTCAATTTTAGTTTGCAATTTTTCTTTGATTTATTTGGAACCCACAGCCAAATAGCCACCTTAGTTGTGTATTGTATCCCTTGTTAGCCTCTTTGAGCTTGTATTTGTTTTTCTTAATTTGAACCTCCTATTATAACCCATGGCCGAATACTTGTCTTACCTTTAAGCCAAGGCTAAAGAAGTGTTCTATTCTTTGCATCAAGTTTGATAGGGCGCTAGTGAGATGGAATGATATCTTGTGGTGTAATTTGGTCGTTTGGTGCAGGGTTGTGAGATATTGATTAATCCCTTGTTTTATTATACAAAATTTAGAGATGAGTCACACATGAAGGAAATTTACTTAGTTACAAAAACGCAAACTAACACTGCAAGGCACACGGATAATTGTAGTATAGCTAAAAGATATCAATCCTCAGGGACTAATGTAACTCACTTAGCAAGGCAAAACTTTCCCAATGCTAAAACTTATAGTACACCCCAAAATTGAGAATTTAGAGAATTAAAAACTTGAAATTTTATCAAGTTTATTTGCCTCTGAGGATAGATCAAGCAAACCTCTAAAAGACACTGTTGTAGTTAATAGAATAGATTGAGGTTTAGGAGGGCCAGTAAGTAATCGAAGAATTGAACTTAAATTAAGAAAAATTAGTTTGAAAGAACGACTTCTGCTTAGTTTAGGCAAATTTAGCTTATTTTGAAAGAATAGGCTGAGTTTTGAAAAAGATTACAATTCTTCAAATTTAACCAATTAGAAGAAAGCACATGTTCATTATCTTAAATCCAATCTCCTTTCATAACCACGAGAATTCCTAGATGTTTTGTTTTTCCAAACTCAGTCTATATACAATTGTGCATATTCTCATGAGTACAACTACAAGAATTCCAAGATGTTTTTAATTTATGCAATTGTGCTTATTTTCATGATTAGTTTCATTTCGTTTTGTCAAGTGTTTGGATTGTTGTGAGTTGATTTTTGGCCAAAATTTGCTTACGCTCTTGAAACAATCGAGTGAAAAACTAAAAGGTATTCTTGGACTACTTGATAAGACTTAACGTAACTTCGCCTTGAAAGAGAGATTTGTATGTTGGGAGGCTGGTAAGTAATCAAAGACATTGAACTTGAATTAAGGCAAATTAGTTTGAAAGAACGACTTTTTCTTAGTTTAAGCAAATTTAGTTAATTTCAAAAGAATAGATTGAGTTTCCGAAAAGATTACAATTCCTCAAATTTAATCAATTAGAATAAAGTACATGTTCATTATTTTTGATCCAATTTCCTTTCGTAATTAGGAGAATTCCTAGACTTCTTTTTTTCCCTTATTAATTTAGAAAAGTCTATTTGCTATTATTAAATCAAATCCACTTGAACCAGAATTTTACTTAGCACATTCTGATAGGCAAAACTTAGCATATTTCATTAGTCCCTGAGAAATGATATCTTTTATCTATACTACGATTACACGTGCATTTGCAGTGTTAGTTTAGTGTGATCAAGTTCTTGCAGGGACTAATGTAACTTGATCATACTAAACTAACACCGCAAGTGCTTGGAGGGAAGAATTTTACCAAAGCAAACCTCAGTCTATTCTCTTCTCTATCCTCTGGGTCTAATCTCTATTCTCTTTTATTTACTCTCTTATTCTCGGTTTATACTTACGGAGGCTGACACTAAACGATATCTTTTATTTATACTACAAGTACCCATGCACTTGTCGTGTTAGTTTATTGTGATCATTGACCATAAAAACAGGACTTGGGAATGTACTAAGTAAAATTTCTTGATGTGAGATATCTTTTACCCTGATCAACCTAGTCCCTGATCCAAAAACTAGATCACACTAACCTAACACTGCAAGCGAACGGGTAGTCGTAGTATAGGTAAAAGATATTGTCCCTCAGGAACTAATATAACATACTGAGTCTTGCCTATTAGAATGTGCTAAGTAAAAGTCTGGCTCAAGTGGATTTGATTTAACAATAGCAAATAAACTTTTTCAAATCAGTAAGGGAAAAAAAAAAAGTCTAAGAATTCTCGGAGCTGCGAAAGGAAATTTGATTAAAAATAATGAACATGTACTTTCTTCTAATTGGTTAAATTTAAGGAATTGTAATCTTTTCAGAAACTTGGTCTATTCTTTCAAAATTAACTAAATTTTCCTAAACTAAGTAAAAGTTGTTCTTTCGAACTAATTTGCCTTAACTGAAATTCAGTGCCTTTGATTACTTACTAGCCCCCCTAATATACAAATCTCTCTTTCAAGATGAAGTTATGTTAAGTCTAATCAAGCAGTCCAACAATTAAATGTCACCCTTCAGTTTTTCAATTGATTGTTTCAAGATGCAAGCAAATTTCGATCAAAAATCAACTTATAACAATCTAAACACTTGACAAAATGAAATCAAACCAATCATTAAAATAAGCACATCTGTATAGATTAAAACACTATCCAACAATACTTCCATAAATTACTAAATCCCTAGACTAAAGAAAATTACTCAGACATGGTAAAAGATTAACAAACAAACCAACGATTGGCAAAATCTGAGCGAGAAGGGGATTGACTGAGATAGCCTTCACCGAAGGACTTCAAAACCACCTCAAGAACAAACTTCTCACACTTAAGACTTACACCAATACAATAACCAAACTAAAAACTATAAAATTTGAGAAGGAAACTAAAGCCCTAATCTATGCTATTTTATGCCTTTGCTTTGCTTGGGAATGCTTAAGGGATGCTCTCCACTTCTGCAAAATGAGGATGTTTATAGGAAAGCTCGCTTGATCTCATCTACACAGCGGAAGGAAAATGAAGAGGCAATAGTTACAGGCTCACCACGGTCTATGGCAGACACCACAGGCCAACCGTTGCCTATGCTGGAACCAGCTTTTTGCTTACTCTTTTCTCTACGATCGTGGCATAACATGGATGATCGTGGGGGAGGACAAAATACAACATTTTATGGTCAAATGCTGGGTAAAATGACTAAGAATCCTGCAAAACACATCAAACAACTATACCCAAGCACAAATCGAGAATAGGAGAGTAAATAACAATAATAAGCATAATATTCTACTAAAAACAACTCAAAATAGACTCAAATGATACACATATTGAGCACTTATCAAGTTCTCCCATACTTAAATTGTTGCTTGCCCTCAAACAATACAAAGATTAAAAGTATACACAGCCTTCTCAGGATAGATATAGATAACATTCAAATGGCAAAGTTGATTCCAAAGCTAACCTAAAAATCATTAATAAACATAATAGGGAATGAAATTTTCAAAGACTTTTAATAGACCACAATGTCAAACCTGAAAGCAATCTCCCCAAAATCATCAAATACAGTCATTCAACAAATGAAATAAGTGACACTAGTAAAGCTGGTAGAATCTCACTATAGTTAGGTAGCACTCAGCACTCATGTGTTTGAAATGTATATACTTATGAAGGTTCTCTCAAATCTCAACCTTAGGCGCAAACCTACCATAAGCTTCCCAAGATTTTCAAATTCACCATCACTAAAAATGCAAACACATTAGACAATGATGAGCACTTTAATAGGGTTGTAATGGGGCTAAGGGTAAAGGTAAAAGGGGAACAAACGTTTTTGGAAATGAGGAGCTAGAAGCCATAGACCAATAACTAAACAATTCCAATGCACCATACTATACCCTTCTTAAACCATATCAATTCAAAATCGATCCCTAAATGAAGAGAGAAAGAGTCAAAAATCACAAATAACTTACATTCTCACTAAGGTGAATCACTTTCTTCTTTTTTTTTCTTTTCTTTTCTTTTTTCATTTCTTTTTTTTCTTTCGAATTTTTTTCTTTTGTGTTTTATTGTTCTGTAAGCACTTATCATTTTTTTCTTTCAAAAAGGATACCTAAGGGGGAAATTCATAACGAACTTTAAATTCCAACTCTTCTCTAAATTTTGTACAATAAAACAAGGGATTAATCAATATCTCACAACCTTGTACCAAAGAACCAAATTACACCACAAGATAACGTTCCCTCTCACTAGCGCCCTATCAAACTTGATGCAAAAGAATAGAACACTCCTCTAGCCTTGGCTTAAAGGAAAGATAAGTATTNNNCCATGGGTTATAATAGGAGGTTCAAATCAAGAAAAACATATACAAGCTCAAAGGGGCTAACAAGGGATACAATACATAACCAGGGTAGCTATTTGGCCGTGGGTTCTAAATCCATCAAAGAAAAAAAAATATCTCAATCATATTGTCTAAATGCATATGCAAAATGTGATCTTGAATGAGAATCAAAGCAAGTTTTAGAGAATTAATGCCAATGAAGAGTCACACAAGAAAGAAATATGAGACTGATTTGATAAACAGTCTCTAAAGGCTCAATGTCTCACCGGACTTCTACCAAAGGTAAAGCTAGCTCACTAGTAAACACATACCAAAATCTTGTAAAGACACATGGGGTAAATCAACTCGCATCCAACATGTGTTCAAAACATGAAATTCATTTTGAAAACACACTCTAAACTTTTACATACAGTTTGGCCGAATCAAAGGATGAAAATAAACCAGAGAAACCTACCAAATTTATAGAGATCATCATCGGAGGATTTTTTTCTTTTTCCTTTCTGTTTTTTTTTTTTTTGTTTTTATTTGTTACTCTTCAATTTTTTTTCATTTTTTTATGCATGCTCTTGCAAACAATGCAAACTAAAATTGAAAAGAAACTAATAAAAATGAAAATGGAATCTGGAATGCGAAGAAAACTAAATGCACCACTGAACAAAACTAAAGCAATCAAAAACTACAAAAACTACCACTAAAGGCATATACAAAGCGCAAACACACAAAACAGAAATAGGCATCAGACGCCAAATATAATGACTAACTCCCCCATTCTTGAATCACACATTGCCCTTAATGTGGGCACATCATAGAAAAAGGGAAGGGGTGAAGCACATAAAACAAGATCAGATAGGAGGAGGTGGAGGAGGATGGGGTGGTTGGCCATAGGAG
>NCQV01073536.1:10414-23441 GCA_002740545.1 Lophocereus schottii
CCCGGTCTCTCGACATACCCTATAGTCTTGAAAATATTAGGTCTGGGGAGCAAGCAACCCACGAATCTCATCGTGGCGCTCTTAGACAAAGTCCCAAAGAATGGCGCTCTCAGAAGAAACTAACTCTCGAAGGGAAATTGGCTCCTCTTGAATAGACCTAAGGGTGTCTTGGAGGTCAGAATAGTTAGGTGGGGGTGGTTGAGAGGAAAAACTTGGTCCGGCTTGACTAGAGTGAGGGGCTAGTTGGTGGAGTGCAGGTCGAACAACCTCGTCATCCCCAGGCACCCAATAAAGGTTACCTCGGTGAAGAACGGTGGTGTGATCAACATTAGGAAGCGGGAAAAATCAGTCCCCTTGGTAAATCCAACACAAACGGCCAGCCTCAACTTTACGGAAGTTCATAATCTCAAAAGCAGCTTGATCAAGCGGCTCAGACCCGGAAACTCTATCCTCAGTTTTCTACTCAACTCCCAAGAATTTAGCAATAGCACTTATAATCCCACCAATGACTATCTTACCTTTAGTGCTGACATCAGCACTACGTAATTGTCAAGATAAAAATGAACCTCGATCAAGTTAGTCTTCATCAACCATACAAGCCAAAAAGTGCAACTCTGAAAGTCTGGGGACATTCAGACTATCGTTCCTAGCAAACAGAGAACAAGCCAAAATACGCTGAGCTACTCTAATGTAGGGGTTTCCAATATGTGTACATTTTGATGAACTGGTACTGAACCTAGCAATCCCTGAATGTTCACCCAAAACGCGTTCGGGTTGAATTCACAGGGGACTTGATGGCGTGATAAGTCCATGGTAGGTGGAAAACCGAAAATACTATTGAAAGCACCTAAGTTCAGTTCATGCAATTATCCCTGTAAATAAAACCATTTATATTCGGCTTGACATTGAGGCTTTCTAATGACCTCGATATGGAATGTACTAAGGAATTCTAGGTCAGATCCCTTTATATATGCTCTTTGAGTTCTAAAAACTATCCCACATCACCTCTGGCAAACAACCAATGAATATCATCCAACAATCCCAGCCAGGTTAACAAATCCTCATCATAATATCTAGTTACTACAACCATACGTTCATTCAAGTAATTATATCTAGCAACAAGATCGGGATGCGTAAAACCAAGGGAGTGAGAAATGCTACCTCTAGCACACGCACTGGTTGATGTTGGGGATGCTCATTGAGGTCGGGGTGGTGCTCAATTTGATAAACTAACCTCTTGGTGCTCCTTTGCCTCTTATTTGGTGCCATTGGTGCAAACTTAAAACAAAAACAAAACTAAAACCAAAAATAAGAACTAAAACCTTGAAAGTTGAAGAAATTAAACAAAAATGTGAAGAATAAAAGAGAGAAAAGCATAGGTATGGTGGATGAATAAAGGTGAGATGAATTTAAGGAAAAAGAAGAAGAAAGATAGGGATTTTATGAAGAAAAAGGGAAGATTGAGTGAAAGGAAAGGATTTGGTGTGAAAATGACTAAAAATAGAGAAGAAATGAGGGGGGATTAGAGAGATTTAGTTATGGATAATTCAAAAGAGACAATGGAGGTAGAGAGAGAGAGTGCCGAGAGGTTGAAGAAGAAAAGGGGAAAGTGAAGAGGCACCACAGTCAAAGACCTTGACCGTGGTGGCTACTGAAACTCGATTTTTCTGGTTTTTTTAGGCTGGCACCCCGCGGCCATAGTTCTGGGGGTACTAACTGTGGTGCCACCATTTCATTCATATATTTTTTTTATTTTTGTCCTTTTTTTCACTTTAATAACTACAAATATTAATAAAAATAAAAACTATAAGAAGGGAAAAGGAAAGAAAGCTTAGGTTGCCTCCCAAGAAGCACTCTTTTAAGATCAAGAGCTTGACCCTTGTTCTAGGCTTGGTCTGGATCTGCTTTATTGCGAACCACAAAGTCAAACTTATTCAGTTGAGGTTACCATCTTAAAAGTTCTGCGTGCAAGTCCTTCGTCTTCATAACTTGGTGCCATAACGCACTATTTACATACAAAACAAATTGCTTTTGTGGCCCATCAGATGGATTATCATCAACTTGCTTAACCCCTATACCAAAATCTGCATCAAAACCTTCCACAGGGGGCATAGATAGAACAGTTTATACAACCTGTAGTAATCACTCATTAAAGACTCATTAGAAACAGGAGCTTCAACCTCGGGCTTGTTAGGTGGCATAGGAGCAACAAACTCTACCTTAACATACTATTAGTTGAGGTCCTCAGAAGAAATCCAGTCAGAATGAGGAGGATCTTCACAATTCCAGACATCCTCCATATTAATCCCAAGGAAAAGGTGTAATGCATCCAATATAGAAGAATGAGGAGAAACTATATCCTCCTTTCTATGACTAAGCACAGTAAATTGTCGTTCCACCTCAAAAGATACAAGACCCTCTCTTACATCAATTTGGCAACCAGCTATCGCCAAAATGGGCCGGCCTACGATAATTTGGGCATTATCGATTTCAGGCATGTCAACGATAATGAAGTCCTTCAATACCCAAATGTCTCCTATATTGACTGGCACATTGTCCAACTTGCCTATAGGTTGTGTTACAGAACCATCAGCCAACTCTAAGAAAAAGGGTGCGGCTAGTAATTGTCCTTGGTGCAGCTTATGAGACAAAGAATAGGGCATTATACTGACACTTGAACC
The DNA here is from genome assembly GCA_002740545.1 of Lophocereus schottii. Lineage (NCBI taxonomy): Eukaryota > Viridiplantae > Streptophyta > Magnoliopsida > Caryophyllales > Cactaceae > Lophocereus > Lophocereus schottii. The sequence goes on from NCQV01073536.1 coordinate 13,096, forward strand.
TAGATTGCATAGACCTCTCTCAATTTCTACATTTCCTATAATGCAGGGACAGAAAAACTACCTAGGTCAGGGAGCTTAGGGGGAAAAATGGGGGGATCTCAACTGTGCTGTTTTCTTTGAATGTAGTAGTCTTGCCACCATTGTTGCTCTCTTTGCTACCAGCCATAGTTATCTTTCTACCCTCTTCCATTGGTACTTCTTCAGAGTTAGTTAGGTCTTCTTCTTCTTCCTTCATGGTAACACAGTTACAATGCTCATGAGGATTAGGTTCAGGTTTGCTAGGAAGTCTGTCCGCGGGCGTAGATGAGAACTAGCCTTTTGGGGAATTTAGGCTTCTAACATCCTATTATGAGTCGTAAGCACATCAACCTTAGAGGCTAATTGCTCAATATACCATCCTGTTTTTATTGCACCATAAGCATATCTTCCATCATTACCTCAAAATTAGACTTTTGGGACATCTAAGAAGGGAATGGGGGTCTTTCAAAATCAGGGGACATTCTAGCATTCTTCAAGGGCTTGTTCACATCGTTTGCATTCGACCTATAAGAAAAATTCAGATGATTCTTCCAATCCGGATTATAGATATTAGAGTAAGGATCATTGGTCGATCTTAAGTTGAAATTTTTAACATAATGAACTTCATTAGGGTCTTGAGGAAAAGGACTCCCAACTTGGCAATTCAAAGTTATATGCTTAATTGAACCACCAAGTTCATAAGGCAAAGGGGCACTAGAGTTCACAACATTAACATTCATTTGGTCCAGTCTATGAGTCATGGCATCTAGTTTAGTAGAAAGTAAAGTAATTGCATCAACTTCAAGCTTGCCTCCAACCCGCTTTGGTTGGGTTTGATCTGTGGACGATTGGAAGTTATTTAGCATCATCTCTTCGATCAGATTATAGGCTTCATCCTCAGTCTTGCTCATCAGAGTTCCCCCTACCGTTGCATCAATAGTGGACCTCACAGATTGTATCACACCGTTATAAAAGGCTGGGACTATCATCCAATGATGATGATCATGATGGGGGGCATAAACATAACAGATCTTTGAAATGCTCCCAGGCTTCATAGAGCGTCTCATCATCTCTTTGTAGAAAGTTAGTGTTCTAATTGCTTCGACTCGGTATTTTGCTTGGAGGGAAGAATTTAGCTAGAAAAGCTCCTATCAACACATCCTAGGTGATTATGCATCCAGATGGCAAAGAGTGCAACCAAGCCTTCACTTTATCCCTCAATGAAAAAGAAAATAAGTACAGCCGAATCGCATCACTGGAGACTCCATTTAATTTCAGTGTATCACACACCTCTAAAAAGGCCGAGAGGTGTAGATTTGGGTCTTCTAAAGGAGTTCTACAGAACTGAGATTGTTGCATCAAGGAAATGAGTGCCGGTTTGAACTCAAAGTTGTTGGCATCTACAGCAGAACGAGCAATGCTTAAGGCAATTCCCTGGACTCCTGGGCTAACAAAATCACAAAGAGTCCTTCATTGGTCACCTCTTGCCATGTTTGAATTCCTTCTTGCCTCTTGCCTCGCGTCTTTGCTCTTGAATCCTTTGCTTTTTTCCTCCTAAAGCGAAAGTCCATTCAATCGCAGGATCGGTTTCGTACAAGATTGGACTTCGTATAAACTAGGAAAAATTCCTGCAAGTAGTAACACCAACATAACCAGTGCAATTTAAACTAGCAGAGAAAGAATAAAAACCAAAATACCAATAAAAAACAATAAAATACTTTAGTTACTTTCGCAAGACTAACTCAATAGTTAACAGTTTAGTCCCCGGCAACAGCGTCAAAAGCTTGATTACGCTAAACTAACATCGCAAGCGCAACGGTAGTCGTAGTATAGATAACAAATGTCATTCCTCAAAGACTAATGTGACTTACTAAGTCTTGCCCATCAGAATGAGCTAAGTAAAACTCTGGTTCAAGTGGATTCGATTTAATAGTAGTAAATAAACTTTTCTAAATCAATAAGGGAAAAAAAGGTCTAAGAATTTGCATAGTTGCAAAAGGAAATTGGATCAATAATAATGAGCATATGCTTTCCTCTAATTGGTTAAATTCGAGGAATTGTAATCCTTTTAGAAGCTCAGTTTATTCTTTCCAAATCAACTAAATTTGCCTAAACTAAACAAAAGTCATTCCTTCAAACTAATTTGCCTTAATTCGAGTTCAGTGTCTTCGATTACTTACTAGCCCTCCTAACATACAAATCGCTCTTTCAATACAAATTTACATTAAGTCTAATCAAGCAGTCCAACAACCAAATGTCACCTTTCAGTTTTTCACTCGATTGTTTCAAGAGTGCAAGCAAATTTCGACCAAAAATCAACTCACAACAATCCAAACACTTCACGAAACAATATCAAACCAATTATGAAAATAAGCACAGTTGTATAGATTAAAATATGATCCAACAATACTTCCACAAACTACTACATCCCTAGACTAAAGAAAACTACTCAAACATGATAAAAGATTAGCAAACTAACCAACTATTAGCGAAATCTAGGTGAGAAGGGGATTGATTGAGATGACCTTCACCTAAGGGCTTCAAAACCGCCACAAGAGCAAACTTCTCATACTCAAGATTCATACCAAGACAATAACCAAACTAAAACCTACAAAATCTAAGAAAGAAACTAAAGCCCTAATCTATGCTATTCTATGCTTTCGCTTTGCTTAGGAATGCTCAAGGGATGCTCTCTACTGCTACAGAGTAGGCCATCTATAGGAGAGCTCGCTTGATCTCAGCCACATAGCCGAAGGAAAACGAAGACGCAATAGTTAGAGGCTCACCAAGGGTCATGGCAGACACCACGGGCCAACCGTGGCCTGTGCTGGAACCAGATTTTTGCTCATTCTTCGCTCTATGGTTGTGGCATAATATGGATGACTATGGGGGAGGTTAAAATACAGCCATTTATGGTCAAATGCTTGGTGAAAAGACTAAAAATCCTTCAAAACACACCGAACAGCTATACCCAAGCATAAATCGAGAATAGGAAAGTACATAATAACAATAAGGACAACATTCTCCTAAAAATGTCATAACATAGCCCTAAAATGACATACATATTTAGCATTTGTCAAACTCCCCTATGCTTAAACTGCTTTTGTCCTCAAGCAATGCAAAGATTAAAAGTATTCACAGCCTCCTTAGGATAGATATTGGTGACATGCAAATGGCAAAACTGATCCAAAGGTAGCCTAAAAAAGTTACTAAAAATCATTAATAAACAAAATAGGAAATGTAATTTTCGAAGACATTTAGTTGACCACAACGTCAAACCTGAAAGCAATCTCCCCCAAATCATCAAACATAGTCATTCAACAAATGAAACAAGTAAAACTAATAAGGCTAGTAGAACCTCACTATAGTAATGTGGCTACCAGCACTCATGTGTTTAAAATGCATGTATTTATGAAGGTTCTCTTAAATCTCAACCTTAGATGTAAATCTACCATAAGCTTGGCAAGATTTTCAAAATTCACCATCACTAAAAATTCTAACACATTAGATAATCATGAGGACTCTAATAGGTTTGTAACGGGGCTAAGGGTAAAGGTAAGGGCGGCAAATGTTTTTGAAAATGTGGGGCTAGAAGCCATAGACCAAGAGCTAAACAATTTCAATGCATCATATTACATCCTTCTTAAAACATATCAATTCATAATAGATCCCTAAATGAAGAGAGAAAGAGTCAAAAATCACAAATAACTTACATTCCCAGCAAGGCTAACCGCTTTCTTCTTTTTTTTTTCTTTTCTTTTATTTTTTTCATTTCTTTCCTTTTCTTTCTAATTTTTTTTTCTTTTGTGTTTCGTTGTTTCGTAAGCACTTATCATTTTTTTTTCTAAAAAAAATAGCCAAGGGAGAAATCCATAACGAACTTTAAATTCTAACTCTTCTCTAAATTTTGTACAATAAAATAAGGAATTAATCAATATCTCACAATCCTGCACCAAACAACCAAATTACATCACAAGATATCATTCCATCTCACTAACGCCCTATGATGCATTAGAATAGAACACTCCTCCACCCTTGGCTTAAAGGTAAGACAAGTATTTGGCCATAGGTTAAAATAGGAGGTTCAAATCAAGAAAAACATATACAAACTTAAAGGGACTAACAAGGGAAACAATACACAACCAGGGTGGCTATTTGGCCGTTGGTTCCAAATAAATCAAAGAAAAAAAAAACTACCTCAATCATATTGCCGAAATGCATATGCAAAATGTGATCTTGAATGAGAATCAAAGCAAGTTCTAGAGAATTAACGTCAAGGAAGAGTCACACATGAAAGATTGATGAACAGTCTCTAAAGGCTCAAAGTCTCACAGGACTTCTGCTAAAGACAAAGCTAGCTCACTAGTAAACACATGCCAAAATCTTGTAAAGACTCATGAGATAAATCAACTCGCATCTAACATGTGACCAAAACATGGAATTCATTTTGAAAACACATTCACAAACTTTTATGCCCAATTTGGCCGAATCAGAGGATCAAACTAAACCAAAGAAATCCACCAAATCTATAGAAATCATCAACGGACGATTTTTTTCTTTTTTTGTGTTTTTTTTTGGGTCTTTGTTTGTCACTTGTCAATTTTTTTTAATTTTTTTTTACGCATGCCCCTACAAACAATGCAAACAAAAATTGAAAAGAAACTTTAAAAAAGGGAAATGCAACCTAGAATGCAAAGAAAACTAAATACACTATAAACAAGACTAAAACAATCAAAAACTACAAAAACTACCACTAAAAACATATACAAAGCATAAACACACCAAACAGAAATAGGCATCAGATGCCAAATATAATAACAAACTCCCCTATGCTTGAATCACGCATTGCTCTCAATGTGGGCACATAATAGAAAAAGTGAAGGGGAGAAGCACATCAAACAAGATCAGAGAGGAGGAGGTGGAGGAGGATGGGATGGTTGGCCACAGGAGATATGCGAATCCCGCCAGGTCTCTAGGATTGGCCTATAGTCTTGGAAATATTGGATCCGGTAAGCAAGCAACCCACGAATCTCATCATGGCGCTCTTGGACAAAGTCCCGAAGAGCGGTGCTCTCAGAAGTAACAAACTTTTAGAGGAAAATTTGCTCCTCTTAAATGGACCCTAGGGTGTCTTGGAGTTAAGAATAGTCAGGTGGGGTGGTAGAGAGGAAGAACTAGGTCCTGCTTGACTTGAGCAAAAGGCTGGTTGATAGGGTATAAATCGAACAACCTCGTCATCACTAGGTACTCGATAAAGGTTGCCTCAGTGAAGAAGGGTGGTGCGATCAACATTAGGAAGCGGCAAAAGCCTGTCCCCTACGTAGATCCATCACAAACGGCCGGCCCCGAGTTTACAGAAGTCCATAATCTCAAAAGCGGCTTCATCAAGCTGCTCAAACCCGAAAACTCTATCCTCAGGGTTGAGCTAGCAATAGCAGTTATAATCCCACCAATGACTATCCTATCTTCAGTGCTAATAGCAGCACTATGTAATTGTCAAGATAAAAATGAATCTTGGTCAAGTTGGTCTCTATCAACCATATAAGACAAAAAGTACAACTCTAAAAGTTTCAGGACATTCAGACTATCGTCCTAAGCTAACAAACAACAAGCCAAAATACATTCATTCAAGCTATTATATTGAGCAACATGATTAGGATGCGTTAAACTAAGGGGGTGAGAAATGTTACCTCTAACATGTGCATTGGTCGATGCTCGGGATGCCCGTTGAGGTCGGGGTAGTGCTTGACTTGATGAAACAACCTCCTTGGTGCTCCTTTGTCTCTTGTTTGATGCCATTTGTGCAAACCTGAAACAAAGACAAAACTAAAACCAAAAATAAAAACTAAAACCTAAAAAATTAAAGAAATTAAACAAAAATATGAAGAATAAGAGAAAGAAAAGGATGGGTATGGTGGATGAGTGAAGGTGAGATGAATTTGAGGAAAAAGAAGAAGAAAGAGAGGGATTTTGTGAAGAAAAAGGGAAGATTGAGTGAAAGGAAAGGATTTGGTGCGAAAATAATTGAAAATAGAGAAGAAATGAGGTGAGATTAGAGAGATTCGGTTATGGAGAATTTAGAGAGAGCAAATAGAGGTAGAGAGAGAGAGAGTATCAAGAGGTTGAAGAAGAAATGGGGAAAGTGAAAAGGCACTGTGATCAAAACCTTAGACCGCGGCCCGTAGCAGACCACCACGGACCATCCGTGGTATCCGCTAAAGCTCGATTTTTCTGATTTTTCTGGGTTAGCACCCCACGGTCGCAGTTCTAGAGGTACTGGTCGTGGTGCCAACATTTTATTCATATATTTTTTTTATTTTTGTCCCCTTTTTTTCCTTTTTTTGGCTTACATAACTACAAAAATTAATAAAAATCAAAACTATAAAAAGGGAAAAGGAAAGAAAGCTTAGGGTGCCTCCCAAATGTCTCCTATATTAACTGCCACATTGTCCAACCTGCCTATAGATTGCATCACAAAACCATAGGCCAATTGTAAGGAAAAGGGGCGGCTAGTAATGGTTCTAGGTGTAGCTTATGAAACAAAGGATAGGGCATTGTACTGACAGTTGCACCTAGATCGCATAGACCTTTCTCAATTTCTAACTTTCTTACAATGTAGGGGATAGAAAAACTACCTGGGTCAGGGAGCTTAGGGGGACAAATGGTGGGGATCTCAATGTTGTTGTCTTCGTTGAATGTGCTCATCTTGCCACCATTGTTACTCTATTTACTACCAGTCATACTTATCTCCCTACCCTCTTCCATTGGTACTTCCCCAAAGTTAATTAAGTGCTCTTCTTCTACCTTCATGGTAACACAGTTACAATGCTCACGAGGGTTACGTTCGGATTTGTTAGAACGTCTGTCTGGGGGCGTAGATGAGAAACTAGCTTTTTGGGCAATTTGGGCTTCTAACTTCCTATTATAAGTCGTAAGCACATCAACCTTGGACGCTAATTGCATAATATACTCATCCTATTTTTGTTATGCCATAAGCATATTTTCTATCATTGCCTCTAAATTAGACTTCTGGGGCATCTGAGAAAGGAATGGAGCTCTTTGAAAACCACAACCATTAACTTCATTCGGATCTTAGGAAAAAGGACTCCCAACTTGACAATTTAGTGTTACATGCTCAATTGAACCATAAACTTCACAAGGGGAAAGGGCACTAGAGTTCACAGCATTAACATTCATTTGATCCAGTCTATGAGTCATGGCATCTACTTTAGCAGAAAGTAAAGAAATTGCATCAACTTTAAGTTTACATCCAAATCGCTTGGGCTGGGTTCGATCTATGTACCATTGGAAGTTGTTAAGTGTCATCTCCTTGATCAAATTATGGGCTTCATCCTCAGTCTTGCTCATTAGAGTTCCTCCTGCCGCCGCATCAATAATGGAACTGATAGATTGGGTCACCATGATAGAAGGCTGGATTATCATCCAATACTGAAGACCAAGATGGGGGCACAAACGTAGCAGATCTTGAAAATGCTCCTAGGCTTTATAGAGCGTCTCATCATCTCTTTGTAGAAAGGTGGTAATCTTATTCCTTAGGCTCGCTGTTTTGCTTGGAGGGAAGCATTTGGTGAGGAAAGCTCTTGTCAACTCATTCCAGGTGGTTATGCACCTACACGGCAAAGAGTGCAACCATGCCCTCACTTTATCCCTCAATGTGAAAGAGAATAAGCATAGGCAAATAGCATCACTAGAGACTTCATTTACTTTCAGTGTATCACACACCTCTAAAAAGACTGAGAGGTGCAGATTTGGTTCTTTTAAGGGAGTTCTACCGAACTGAGATTGTTGCACTATGGAAATGAGTGCCGATTTGAGCTCAAAGTTGTTGGCATCTACAACAGGGCGAGCGATGCTTGAGATGATCCCCTAAACTCCTAGGGCAACAAAATCTCGAAGAGTCCTTCGTTGGTCACCTCCTGCCATGTTTGAATTCTTTCTTGCCTCACGTCTTTGCTCTTCAAGCCTTTGGTTTTTCCTCCTTAAGCGAAAATTCCTTTCAATTTGAGGATCTGGTTCGTACAAGATACCACTTTGCATAAATTACGAAAAATTCCTGTAAACACTAACACCATCACTACTCGCGCAATTTAAACTAGCAAAGAAAGAATAAAAACAAAAATAACAATAAAAAACAATAAAATACTTAGTCACTTTCGTAAGACTAACTTAATAGTTAACAGTTTAGTTCCCAACAATGGTGCCAAAAATTTGATCACGCTAAACTAACACCGTAAGCACATGGGTAGTCGCAGTATAGATAAAAAATGTCATTCCTCAGGGACTAATGTAACTTACTAAATCTTGCCTATCAGAATTTGCTAAGTAAAACTCTGGTTCAAGTGGATTCGATTTAACAATAGCAAATAAGCTTTTCTAAATCAATAAGGGGAAAAAAAACATCTGGGAATTCTCGTAGTTGCGAAAGAAAATTGGACCAAAAATGATGAACATATGCTTTCTTCTAATTGGATAAATTTGAGGAATTGTAATCTTTTCAGAAGCTCAGACTATTCTTTCGAAATCAACTAAATTTGTCTAAACTAAGCAAAAGTCGTTCTTTCTAACTAATTTGCATTAATTTAAGTTCAATGTCTTTGATTACTTACTATCCCTTCTGACATACAAATCTCTCTTTCGATACGAAGTTACGTTAAGTCTAATCAAGCAGTCCAACAACCAAATATCACCTTTCACTTTTTCACTCAATTTTTTCAAGAGCGTAAGCAAATTTCGGCCAAAAATCAACTCACAACAATTCAAACGCTTGACAAAATGAAATCAAACCAATCATGAAAATAAGCACAGTTGTATAGATTAAAACATAATCCAACAACACTTTCACAAACTACTAAATCCCTAGGCTAAAGAAAACTACTCAGACATGGTAAAAGATTAATAAACTAATCAACGATTGGCGAAATATGACCGAGAAGGGGATTGACTGAGATGGCCTTCAATCAAGGGCTTCAAAACCACCTCAAGAACAAACTCTCACACCCAATACTCCCACCAATACAATAACCAAACTAAAAACTACAAAATTTAAGAAAGAAACTAAAGCCCTAATCTATGCTATTCTATGCTTTTGCTTTGCTTGCGAATGCTCAAGGGATGCTCTCTCCCACTATAGAACGAGGCTACTTATATGAGAGCTCACTTTATCTCAGCCATGTAGTTGAAGGAAAACGAAGAGGCTACAATTACAGGCTCACCACGATCCATGGCAGACACCACGGGCCAACCGTAACCTGTACTGGAATCGAATTTTTGCTCATTTTTTGCTCTATGGGCATGGCGTAACATGGATGACCATGAAGGCGGTCAAAATACAGCCATTTATGGTAAAAGTATGGGTAAAAAGATTAAAAATCTTGCAAAACACATCAAACAACTATACCCAGGCATAAATCGAGAATAGGAAAGTAAAAAATAACAATAAGCGCAATATTCTCTTAAAAACAACATAAATTAGTCCTAAAATGATATACATATTGAGCACTTATCAAGCTTCATGCAGATGGAGTACAGCATGAGGCCCACGATAGCCCCAAGATCGCTTAATGCCCTAGTGATAGCCACATCCCCAACAGAATAGAGGACGAAGAAGCTGTCTAGGAAAGTGATCATACTACCGTAAGCGCACCGATAGTCGCAGTACAGATAAAGGATATCGTTCCTCAGGGAGTAATTGTAACCTACTGAGTCTTGCCTATCAGAATGTGCTAAGTAAATTTTGGTTCAAGTGAATTCCATTTAACAATAGCAAATAAACTTTTCTAAATCAATAAGGAAAAAATATCTAGGAATTCTCATAGTTGTGAAAGGAAATTGGATCAAAAATAATGAACATGTGCTTTCTTCTAATTAGTTGAGTTCGAGGAATTGTAATCTTTTCAGAAACTCAATCTATTCTTTCGAAATCAACTAAATTTGCCCAAACTAAGCAAAAGTCATTCTTTCAAACTAATTTGCCTTAATTCAAGTTCAATGTCGTCGATTACTTACTAGCCCTCGTAATATACAAATCTCTCTTTCAAGACGAAGTTAGTTACATTAGGTCTAATCAAGCAGTCCAATAACCAAATGTCACCTTTCAGTTTTTCACTCGATTATTTCAAGCATGCAAGCAAATTTCGGCTAAAAATCAACTTGCAACAATCCAAACACTTGACAAAACAAAACCAAAGCAGTCATGAAAATAAGCACAATTGTATAGATTAAAACATGATGCAATAACACTTCCACAAACTACTAAATCCCTAGATGTTGCTTTCAAGAGTACACAACCACAAGAGGGGGGTGAATTG
>NCQV01073555.1:689-14117 GCA_002740545.1 Lophocereus schottii
CCATTGCTTCCCTTATTACCAATTAATTTCATAATGAAATCTTAATTAGCCTTGCCATCAACCTCAGTTGATGTGTGATCTCTCTGTAGATCTCCTCAACATGATTTGGTGATATATAAGTCTAATGGGTTACTCTAATTATCAATTGGTTTAAAACAAAATCTAGTTTTGGTTGTTCTTATGTGAGTCTCAGTTGAATTCGGCTCCTTCTTTAGATCTCCCCAACATATGGTATCAGAGTCGATGTTGTGTTAGGCTGGGTGTGCACACGTTTGCTCTAGCATGGCTCAATGCTGTAGGTGAGCTATTTGGTGGTGCCTAAAGAATAAGATAGGTAATATATGCCATCCATATTTGGTACTCTTAGATAGAGTGGGTAGCATAGAGATTCAATATGGAGTGGTATGCTAACCCTATCGAGTGGCATACACATGTTCTCTTGATGGTGGCTTGACACTTCAGTAAAGGCTTCCACTCATGGTGGAGTTTGGGTAGATGTAGTTTAGGAGAGACTCATGTGTAAAAGGGAGATTGTGAGGATACCATATATGAGTTGGGGTCCCATATTGGAAGTTTTAAAGAAGGACCATGATAGATATGTCTAGTGGGCTACTATTCCTATTACCAATTGGCTTTAGAATGGAGTCATGCTTGGACTTCTTATTGTAGGTCTTGATTGAAGTTGACTCCATCCTTACATCTTCCCAACAAAATTAAGCCAATTCAAGATATTTGTACTATGTCTTACATCGGGTAGGTAAATTCTCCATATCACAGATGTTAGAAGTGTGTCCCTTAAAAAAGAAATAAATAAATGAAGTAAAAGTTATTGAGAATGTTATGATAATTTATGGGTTATTAATATTTAGGTGGCTGATTGATATTGATGACATTAATTTTTTAAACCTTTACTTTTTTGACTTAATTTTGAAGTACCTCACATTCCCATCGTCTTACAATTAAGTTTTGAAATGACTATAATGCCCTTTTATTTATTTATTTTACTTTTTTCAAAAACAACCCCTAGAACCGTCCATTCCCCTTACACCTTGTAACCCCCTGATTTGAAGGATCTGTAACAGGTCATTGTCCTCACTTGGGCTTGAAGAGGGAAAGTGCTAATTGTTATAGCCGGCTCACTATATCACTTACGAACCATGTCATGTTTCTTAATCTCATGATGTGGGATAGGGATGTTATAGTTTCCCTACTTCAAGAACTGATATCCTCATCAGGCTTTAATCGTCCCTTAGACTGGTAGTTGTGGCAATGACATTGATTAGTAACTAATTTCCTATATATGGGTGTAGAGTATATGGATAACTATCTAGCCCAAGTACTATCTATAACACCCAAAACAAAGGAGTCAGACATTAGATAACCCATTGACCAGCAACCTAGCCTCTAAGCCTTTTAACACTTTTAACAGCCCATTGTCACTTAGGCGTGAAAAGAGAAAGTGCTTGTTGTTACAGTAAGCTCATTGTATCAATTATAAACTATGTCATGTTTCCATCTGTCATGTTGCCTTAGTCTCTTAATGCAAGATAGAGATGTTACAGTCTCCTCCACTTATAGAAGTGGCATCCTTGTTAGGTATATAAATCATCCCTTAGGTGAGTGAGTGTGACAATAATATTAATGATCAATAACCCATAGTTTCCTCTTTATAGTTGCATAATGGATCCACAGCTGCCTAACCCAAGGTCCACAATGACATCAACTGTAACACCCAGATCTAATATGTCAGGCCATTAGGCAACCTATTGACGAACAACCTAACATCTAGGCATTTCGACCTAAAGACTATCTCTTAACACCCATTGTCCTTGGGTCTGAAAAGGAAAAACGCTTGCTATTGTAGTATGCTCATTATAATTTGAAAATGAAAAACAATTGTTATTGTAATAGGCTTACTGTATATCTAATGAGCCATCTCATGTTTTCTTAATCTCTTGATGTGGGTTAGAGATGTTACACACCCACACCACCACTCCTCCTAGCCTCAAGTAGAGGCCACCACTAACAAATTGCCCTATGGCTAAAAACCCAACCAGTCTCGTCACTAGCGACCACTGAACCCACCAACCAACACTGATGGTGCATCTTCATTCACGATCTTTCCTCTCATATTCTTCTTCCTCCTCCTGCTTCCACCTTCTCTCTCCATTCTTTCTCCATCTTGTTCGAATTAGCTTGTTCTTAGGACATGTGTTTTCTGGATCATTAATTCCACCATGGTAATTGGTTGGACCTCTTAAGAAAAGGTCTTACTAGTGAAAGTATAGGCAAATAATTTAACATTTTAGTTGACACGGCCTCTATTTGCTCTGCCTGCTTCAATACTTAATGTAATAGATGTGGGTAAACATCAGTGAGAACAACTTTTTCAAGCAATTTCAAAATGGGCATCATGGGATTTAGAAGCTAGTTTTGCTTCGTCAGTATAAGGTTATGAGTATTAACAGATCATGAAAGATAACTTATTATCTATACTGAATTATACACATAACTCTTTTTTCACCAATATGACCAATCAATTTGGGTGTTTTGGTATCATAGGTTTACCTAATAGACTGTCCAGAACAACAATTGATAGCTGCCTGATACGAATGAAATAAAGAAAGATGATATATGTTAAACCCTTCACGCATAAGTGATACAGTCGCAAGCGCACAGTGGTATTGTAGCAATCTAGGTCGTCTCCCACAAGGATTAGGTTGACCTATTGGATTATAATCCCTCAAGATGGGCTAAGCGACTCTACATTTGAGAATGAAATTTAACTATGCTACCCTTCTAATCTAATAAGTAAACAATCAAGGAATTTTCAAGTAATTTTCCAACCCAAGATTTAATCAAGTTCCACTTCTTTAGATGGGTTATTGCAAAGTCTCAGTTTTCCAACATTTAGTTTCACCTTTCAATTCTATACCAAATATCTAAAACAAACAAGAAATTGATCAAGTTTTCTACTAGCAAATTAAATCAACGTCTAAGATTCAATAGAATAAATCTAACAAATCCAAAACACTTTTAGATCAAAACAAGAATTGATTCATTCACAAGAATTCAATTGAATTCCGAGATTAACAATCCAAAACTTAACATTCAAATCAATACTAATCTAACAAGCATAAAAAATCTAAGGAGAAAAGAGAAGAGAAGGGAGAGGAATTGCTAAAACAATGCACGCTTGAACCCTCATTGTAAAGTTGATCCAGACTTCTTGCAATTTTCACCTTCAACTTGCTCTTAACTCTCTCTGATATAATCTAAATCCTAAGTTAATGTTGGATTTGGTAGAATAGGATGGATTATGTTATGAGGATGCATTCAAAACTGGCAATGAAGGTTGCTAATCATTCGAATGAGTGGGAAAACAAAAAGCCGCAAAGAGAACCAGCGAGGTCCGGGGAATAGGGCTGACCAGGATCAGTCTGTGGGGTCCACCATGGACCATAGCCCCCACCATAGACAGACCGTGGTGCCCTTTGATTGCTTTGTCCTGCTGATTTTATAAAAATCTAGTCAACCTGGGTTGACTGTGTATGCTATCCTGGGCCATCTATGATATATACCAGGGTAAACCATGTCTCTTGCGGGTTTGCCAATTTTTATAGGCTCTTTGGCTCCATACATAATTCTTCATTGATTTTCTTGACATACCCAAGTTCTCTTAGCCAAGTTTTGCAAAATATCATTAACAACACCAAAACCGAGCATAAACAGAACAGGGGCATCAAATCACACAATCAAGCACTCTAATCCCCTAAAATTATGCCAAAAAACTCATGAAATCATATGCAAATATGACATCATAACTTCCCCATGCTTAAACTTTTGTTTGTCCCCAAGCAAATGCTAGATAAACCGACAAGGAGAGATGCATCTAGGACTTAAAAACATAATAACCTCCTTAAAGTAGGCAACCTCCTTAAAGTAGGCAAGTCATAGCATATCACGAGTAAAAATAGCAATCAATAGCAACCCTAAGTTGTGCACAAAACTTTTCAAAATCAGGATAGGGAGAAGGTTTTTGAAAAAGTACGAGACCACAAGCTCGATGTCAAACTTGATCAACCCCAAACAACCATAAAGCATGTCATGCAAGCACATAGAATTGTTGATGCTTGCAGTTATTGACGCTTGCTTGCCATGTGACTGTTCCACTCTTTTTTATTTTTGGGTGAGGGTCCCACGAACAAAGCTATATAATTTATTTTCTTAGTAAAATACCCTATGTTAGGCTCTTGAGGAATCTTAAGCTTCATGAGGTAAGGCTAAGTGCTAGTGTATATGAGATGGCCGAGCATTTCTTATTATTTGGTGGGCCTTATGTAAAGGCATGTTTGGCCTTAAGAGGGCTCAAGGCGCGGGAAGGCACACCCAACTCTAGAGAGTATAAGGCAGGCGCCTGTAGCAGGTGCACCTAGCTCCTCACTGGGTATGGTCGAACGTCCTGAGGGTGCTACATATGCACTATGGGTGGCCAAGTGCCCCAAGCCGTGCTCTATAATTGATTACCAACTTCTACCACTCGTCCCACAGACGACGTCAACCTGTTTTCGGAGAAACTAATTTTTATTATGAGTCGAAAGATTGGGCTTATGCGTTGGCAATCTTCGAAGTCGACTCAGCCTATAGCTCCTAACCTGTAGCGCTAATCTGTTTCCGGAGAGACTAATTTTAATGACGAGTCGGAGGAGGGGGCTTACGCATGGCAATTGTTGAAGTTGACTCAGCCTATAGCTCATGACCTGCAACAAAAAACAGACCTTGGGTGTGGACTCAAGGAACATCCCTTCGACGATTACGTCAACATCATGGTCTGAAGAAATAAAGCAAAGAGAAAAGTGCTATTTCGTGTATTGGAGAATGTGTTCCCTTCCTCCTTTTCGAGGCGGGTATTTATAGTCCTCTTTATCAAGGGCAAAATAGTAACTTCCCATGGGATGCTTTCCTAATA
Source organism: Lophocereus schottii (assembly GCA_002740545.1). Classification (NCBI taxonomy): domain Eukaryota; kingdom Viridiplantae; phylum Streptophyta; class Magnoliopsida; order Caryophyllales; family Cactaceae; genus Lophocereus; species Lophocereus schottii. The sequence continues at coordinate 5,659 of NCQV01073555.1, forward strand.
GGACGTCGGACGATTTTCCGTGTTGGGCCCAAGAATGACATCTTAGGATTTAGGAGTGTCTTGAGATGGTCGGGTTAGCCTGGGCCCACAAGCATGTTGGTAGGGCCCATCCTAGGTCCTGGTTTTTTACGGATCAATCACCTATACTTTAAATGGTGTCATTAGCTTTTATAAAGCCATGTCATGGAATTATAGAAAGGTCATTATCCTATCAATACTAATGTTTTAAGGCATATACACAGAATTCAAGCTTGTTACTAATGAGTTAATGTAAGCTTGGTAATTATCCTCTAGTGAGGCTCTAAAGTTTTTTTTAGTATTATTTTTTAAATAGCCAAGCTCAGTCTCACCCTATTTGGGTCTAGAGGGAAAAAGTAAGTGATTTGCAACTAGGAAAGGGGAGGGATCTCTTACAAAAAGTGGGGTTTTTAATCCTTGACCACGGGAGAGGCGAGCACTACATCACTTGTCCAAAGGTTTTTATCCTATTGAAGGACCACTAGGGCCTTTTGTGTTCTTTCAAATCAAATTACACAATGACTACAGAAGCTCTTGTGATAGGTCACGTCAGTACTGGTTTTTACAAGTAAAACGAAGTTGGAAGCCACATTGTATGAAGTATACCTTCGTATTCTTATGCTATAACTATTAGTTTTAAGCCAAATGCCTTAAAGCCAAATGTCTTAAGGAGGTTGGAAGGCTTTGTATCATTAGCTAAGCCTGTCAAAACTTTAAATCTGTGTTTTTATCACCTGTGAATGATGTCAGGGTTACTTCTATGTTTTGGCATCTGCATCTAGTATATAGCAAAGACAAATCAAAATCTATTGGTAGAAAACTGCTTTAGTAGTATTGGGAAAACTAAATTTGGTAGTGGCAATGAAACAATTTCTTTTATCCGGGTATCATCTTTTAGGAATCAATTTATTAGTTCCTTGTGAAGTGAACACCTAGTTAGAGCATAATAACTATTCTTGTTGTATAGCTACATATTAAACCACTACTAAGGCTTATGAATGATAATATAGCACAGGGAAGTAGGGATCGATCCCATAACGAAAGATATAAGAACAAGCTAGTTTGAATCTAATTAAATTGACCACTCTAATATTTTTTTACTATTCCTTTTAATTACTAAAAAAATAAAATTAAACAAATAAAAATCTAAAAAATTATTCAGAAATGCTCCAAAATATGGTAGTCCTAATTCTAGAATTAAAACAGTAAATACTCAACCTAATTATTCTGGAAAAAGAAAAATAGAAATATTATCTCACAATATTAAACATTAAATTAAAAAAAATATCAAGCAAAATATTTATGTTAAAATTCATCGAAAGTAACCGTAATAAATAATCTAAAATTACTTAAATTTATGTTCCCAAAAATATTTCTACTTAATTTCAGAAAAATAAAACAAAAAATGACAGCAGAAAATACTAGTCAGAAAATAAAATTTGAAACTAAATAACTAATAAACTGCAGTTAAATAAATAATAAAATTACCCAGATTGTAAAATATAGTTTCCTAGACTTAATAAAACCCTTAAAAACATGAAGTCAAACTTAAAAACATAATTTTTATTTTTATTGAAATAAAAACCTATATGTACCCAATTCATGAAATAATTTTGAAAAATTATCAAATAATTTTCAAAAATTCTGAAATTAAATAGTAGAAGATTATGACTCTAGAAGATTATGACTCTATCTAAACCCTAATATAGCACAAAATACCTAAAAACAGAAAATGAAATATTTTAAACCCAATTTCTATCAAATCCATAAATAATGGCAAAATTAGAAGAGAAAATTAATCTGAAAATTAAGCTACACTAAAGAGAACGACAATGATGGAATTGATGTTAATGATGATTGGTGTTGAAGGTGTTGGTGCTGGTAGATGTTGAGATGATTATATGATGATGATGGCTTTCAATGGTGGTGATGTGTGGATATGAATATGATGATGATTGATGATGGGGGTAGCCTAGTGTTGCCGGCGATGATCAAAGAGATTGATGATGACGATAGATGTTGATGATATGCATTAAAGGTGTTGGTGGGGGTGACGTGAAGAAGGAGGAGGTTGGCGAGGTCTGAGGATAGCACGATGAGGTGTTGAATTTATAGGATCATTTTGCTAGGGTTTTTTTTTTCCCTCCCTTGTAGGGTATCTTCCCTTCCAAGTCTTCTAATTCCGCTTCAATTACGAGTAATAATCTTGAGATCCTAGTCCAAATAAATTACTATAAAAATAATATTTTTTATAAATCATTATTTTTGGACCGACGTGATAAATCCGTTTGTAAAATCTTTCTATGAATAAAACTCACACTTCAACGTCATTTCTTCTTCTATTTACTTTATTAATCTTTAATCAAAAAAATATATAAAATAAAGCAAATTATAAAAAATAATACATATAATATAACCTAAATAATTATTAAAAATATGCATGAATTATGAATTAACAATAACTCCACATCTTTGGGGCATCATAACTCTACATCAGCTTGTGAGCTAAATACCTTGCAAGTCTCCCTTATCCAATATAGGGCTCACAACTTTGGTTTACCATATAAAATAATACCCCTCGACCCCATAACCAAATATATTCAATTAGTTTTAGTCTTATGTTTTGTTTTGTTATTTGGCTTTATTATTTTTATAAAAATTAATTTGCACATAATAATTTGATCACACAATTAATTAAAAGCTTTTATTTTTAAAAAATACAATAGATCGACTAAAAAAAATTGACACACACACTCTAGTGTAAAATTATAAGAATCTGACAAAGAAAAAAGATATATTGATTATGACATTCGACTAAGAAAAACAACATATATATGCACGACATGAAAAAAAAGAAAAACAATTACCAGAGTTCAATAAAAAAAAATGGATATATGGACTATAATATTCAATCAAAAAGAAACATAATACAATAGCTCAACATTTAAAATAAATACAGTATAAAAGATGTAGAGTATCACTGCCATCTTTGCCCCAAAATTCGCTTTTATATTTCCTCAATCAAGCTCACTTGGAGACGTGTAGGTGCGTTGGAATCGCGAAGATCTTGACGATCTTTGAAAGTACATCTCATAGCATGGATGACATTCACAATGAACAATTGGGTCCAGAGTAGTACCCTTTATAATGCATTCATGTTATGGAGTATCACACATGCTTCCATTATAACACCAATGCGTTCTTCCTCCATAAGGGGAGCGGGGTCACCTACTATGGCAAATTGAGCTTACAATACACCAAAGGCTCATTCCACGTCCTTCTAACTGACTCTTGATGCTCAATGAAGAGTTTTGCCTTTGGACATTGAGGAAATAAGATAGTTTTAATAAATATTGTGTATTTCAGAAATATCCTATCTGGAAGAAAATATCCTATCTTATACTCATGATCATTTACGACAAAACTCACATTTAAGAGCCTGATCTTCAGACAACTCTTAGAAAACCAGGAAGCAGTCAAGGACATTTATATTATTGAGAGTTCCTGGAAAACCAAGGAATACATGTCATATGCAAAGGTCATATGATACAACAGTTTCAAAAATAATAGCTGGCACTTTATAAAGTAGTTTTTGAAATGGCGTCTTACATGCCATTGGACAATTCTTCCAATTCTAATGCATGCAATCAATGCTTTCCATGAACCGAGAATAACACGAGCTTTTATAAAACATCAGCTTGATTTGGTTTTCTCAAGCACTCTCCCCCAAGCACCTCTATGACACTTAAGGAAAACTTTCTCATGCATTCAAGTGTGGTGCTTGCACTCTTCAAGTATTCATCCACACAATCGGTTGCTATACCATAAGCAAGCATTAACATAGCTATGGCGCACTTGGTTAATGGCATCGACCCATGCTTTCCGGTCACATAATATCTCAATTGAAAGTACTCAGAGTGATTGACCAACGTCTCCACAATGTGAAGAAATAAGTGCTTTCACCTTCTAAATTTACAATGAAAATATGTTTGTTGTAGATTGAATTCTGCGAAATAGTCTTCATAGAAGCGATCATGGACCCATTTTCTATCTGTCAGAATATATCTTTCCTTTAGTTGAGGCCTATATGCTGAAGGGGCAACTCTTTTGTTGCTTTCCTAAGTTGTAGAAGTAACGTCATATGTTGTACATCTTTTTGACGATTGAGTAATTTTTCCACAACCTACAAAATAATTCATCATCTAATTACTGATTATGAAACTTCAACTAGATGAACATGAGAATGATGGGGAGGAGGACGAAAAGAGGATTCTCCTTCAAGAGGCATCATATCAACATTGAAATTGCTCATTATAAATAACTTGTGTAATATAATAATAATTATACATTAATATTATCAAGCGTATAATTTGATTAAACAAGGGGGTATAACAATATAACAATTTTCCTTTCATAATAAAGCATGATTACAATATTTAATGTTTAAGACTACACATCCAAAATAAAAGTTACACTATCTTACAACCTATCTAATTTGGGGAAAGGGGGATAAATTACCCAATCAATGATGAATGCCCTAATCTCTTCACTCGGATTGCTGCTTTCATTGAGTCACAATAAGCGACAGCTTCTAGAGTCATCCCTAAGGTGTCAATCATCATTATTTTATCATCATGCATTGTCTTCTTGTGTTCCTAATTCCTTAACTTCAACTAGGCCTTCATCTCCTTATAATCATCCCTTACGTGAATGACATCCTTTGCTGCTATTGCTTGTAACCAACTACAGTGACCAAATCTTTGAAAATTTACGTCATCTCACTATTGTGAGTGCGAAACTCGCTGAAATGGCTAGTCACTAACTCAATAATGTTGTTGGTAGTCTTTTTTTTTTTTTTTTTTTTGTCTATCTCTTCACATTTTTCCTCCATTTCAAATGGGAGCTTCCACCCACACCTTCATCCTATGGTTCTTTGTGGCCGGAGTCAGACTTTTTTGACAATCTTGATTTAGCTGGATCACAGATGTTCATTTGGGTTACTCCTTGAGCATCTTATTCTTATACCAATGCTCCAAATAAAATTTCTTCTCTGTACAATTAAGGTACAACTTGTGGGTCTCCTTCAAAGCCATAGCATAGCCACTCCCACTTTGATTAGTACATTCCACTTTCGACATAATATATGTCCATTTATTGATGAATGGGTAACATTGGGGCCATCAGTTATTGATCATCTTCAAAGTACATGTCAAGGCTGTTTGTGGGTGGTGCTAATTGAAACTCACGATTATCCTAGCCAAAAAGCTAGACTTCTTTTGATCAGCTCTAGCAACAGCGTCCGTCCTGTATTAATCAAAGCACATAAAAGTCATTGATCCTCTTCAACTATCCACTTTTTGGTCCCAATAATTATGGCCCCCACTACTTCCTCGTCTACCCTGTCATCAATACGAGGGTCAATATCCATCTAAAGTGCCCTAGCCCGACCATCAATCCGGTTGGTGTGGATAAAGGTGTAAAGTTGCACCCCCCCCCCAAATGAAAAATAATTTGGGTTAGGAGGTTTTAGAGAGTAGCATGGAGGGTAATACACATACTCAGTATTAGGCACATTTGGGGAGCCATTATGTGGTAGGGATTAATAAGGTGGAGGATAGTTTCAAGGATTTTGACTTGCCAAGCCACCATTTGGCTTCCTCGAGTTAAGTTGTGGTGGGTAATATGTATGGCATGGATGATGGTGGGAGTTTGGTGGTGAATATAGGGTTAAGATGTCTGAGGATTAGGTGGGGGAGTTGGGCTAGTCATATTCCCCTTGATTTGGGGTGGATCGTCTTCCTCAAGTAAGCTTATAAATTTAATTAATCGTATTAATATTTTTCAGTACAATTACCATGTACAAATTTAATTCATCATATTAATATATTAATTACTCATATTTAGCAATATATTCTTATATATTTCATATTCTCATTATGTGACATGTACATAAATTTTACTAACATATAATCATATAATCGTATTCAAATTATTAAACATGAAATAGTAACATATAATCATATTAACATACAATCATATAACCATATTCAAATTATATTTTATGAATGAAGTCATGTTAATTTTAGTTAGCAAATTCAGATTAACATATAACCATGTCATATTTACTAACATGTTGTCCTAATTTGAGTTAGTAATTTCTAATTTCACTGGCATGCTGATAGTTATAAATTTTATGTGACATGATTATGTGACATATTTATAAATTTGTATTTATCAACATGTCTATAAAATCATATTTAGTAATTTATTTTCATATATTTAGCAAAATTCTAATTTATAAGATCATATCAAATAATGTCATACATTCAAGCATACCAACATATTTACCAGGTATTCAAAGTTATACTAATCTATGTACTAACTACCTATAAAATTATTTCGAACTAATCGTGATTGGAAAATTAATAAAGTAATTCAAATAATTTTAGTAAAATGCAAAAACTTAATTTAAATATATTCAAAAAAACATATTAAATTCAAATATATGCCAAAAGCTATAGTAACATATATTTCATCATGTCTTATTTGTACAATTTGTACTAATCTACATGACAAAATTTATATAGTATCTCTAGTTTGTTCTAATAATAACACGACAAAGTTATGAACATATTTATAAAGTTTTCAAAATGTTAAACTTATAGAGTCATACCAACATGGCAAAATTGCAAAATAGTTATACCAATCATATTAGTTAAAGCATACATGCTAGAAATTTATGAAGTTATGAGCATGGCAAAATTTATAAATTTATCAAGGCAAAATTTATAAAGTGATATAGTTATCAATATGGAAAAAAATATAAATTCCTAATTATACCATCATATTAACATATTTAGCGACATATTCTCATAATGTTAAATTCAAAATCATGCACAGCATACTAATTGTATCAGTCGAAGCATACTTGCTAGAAAATTTCATAATTTTCCAACATATTATTTTTGGTAAAAGTACATATGAAAAAAAATTCATGCTCACAATTTTCTTAAACTTGTTTTTTTATTTAGATAGCCTCCAAATTAATCTACAAAATAGAAAATATACAAATAATGTTATACGTATGTTAAAATAATTTAAGTATTGAATTGAAACTACAAAATTAAAGCATTAGATTGAATAAAAATTAAAAAAAGTTACTAGATTTCTTGAATTCTCACTTGTTGAGCCCACTCTCACGAGATGGCCAACTTCATAGTTTTTTGGGGGAAGGATAGGTTGATTTTTAGAGTGGGGAATTACGTAAAATTGAGTGTGTATTTACAGAGAAAATAAACCTAAAAATTTAAAATAAGACCCAGTCCAATATTACCTTTGGGCAATGGATTCCTGCAGCAGTAGTTCAACCTAGAATTATTACATTTTATGCCCAATTACTATATAATATTTTCTCATAATAAATGAATTAGGATTTTAATAAATAATTTGTATATTTTCTAGGAATTTCAAAATTTGAAGAAAATGGCTTTCCAGAAGAAAAAATTGATTGAATCAGGAAATGGGAGGAGCAAGAAAGATTCGGAGCCCAGTCCAACCCTCTGTCTGACCGGATTTAGCGACCCATTTCCAGCACTCCCTTCTTTCTTCTCATGACTGGGCCTGGCCAGCTCGATAGTAGCTTCCCCTATTCTCTCTCCCATCCCTCTTCTCGCTCTCTCGGGCTAGCGCTCCAGTGGCCAAAGGCACGCCCAAGCCCCTCACTCATTTATCGATCATGTGCCCAGCATTTGATGCTTTCCCCAGCTTTCTCCTTCCTCTTTCCCTACCTCACGCTGCTTTTTCCCTACTGTTCCTTCATCTCTTTCCATCCCCATAACCGCAATTGTCTTTCTATCCCCTTTCATCAGTTAACCCATTAATTCCACCATCCATTACTTGGCATCAATCATCAGTAAGTTTAATGTCATTAATCAAGGAAGATGGGTTGCCTGTTTTTTTTGGGGACTTAAATGAAGGTCGAGGAGCAGAGCGTAGACAAGGGAGTGGAGATTTTCGTTCTCCTTCGGTGGTCGTTTTCGTTTTTAGAATAGTTGTTAGACCCTCAAAAATTTGTAATTCATCAAGTCCTTGTTCAATTTAAGAGATATTTTGTGATTTAGAGTTCAATCAATATGTGCATGTTTTGATTTTCTATCTGAGATTTTAGATTCAAAAGCTCTGTTTCACATTTTGGGTTCTAAGAATTCCCTTCTTTGAATTGGTATGCTTTGTTTCAGTGGCAATCCAGGTATGGGTTCAGCCAATTTGAGAAGAATATGGGTAATGGAAGTGCTGATCTAGGCAAGCAAATTCAGTAATGAAGTGCTCCTTTCCTTTTAATCCTGCTTTGATACCTAGATTTTGCAGCCAAATTTATTGTTCCTGTTGCTAATTGGGTTCTTTTGCCGTGCCCTGAATGTGAGTGTGGATGTTGTTTTTTC
>NCQV01073557.1:4463-18106 GCA_002740545.1 Lophocereus schottii
AGTAATGGTAATACACCAAATGGTTGTATGACGATCCAATATCAAGATATTTAGAGTGGAGGTAGGACCATGTACAATAACCATGATATAGTACAATAGTAATTGCAGTGAGCATACTGGCTAACATAGCACAACTATAGTATTTCATATGAAAACTACCACAGAGTGCATGTCATTTATACCACAAAACATAGTATAAGATAGCATAGTTATATTATGCCAAGTGTTTGCGCCAAAATATGCTATTTATACAACACCCTTATACTTAATTTATGCTTAAAATAATTATTATTTTTAGATTTCTATTTAATTTTATTTTCTTTGCAGGTGTTGAATAAATTTGGAAAAAAAGAGAAAGCAAGGCAAAAAGAACAAAAAAATAAAATAAACCTTAAAGAAACCCTAGCACCGCGTGCCCAGTGCGTGACCACTCTTCCCTCCTTAATTTTCTCTCGTGCCTCTCGGTTCTCAAACTAGAAATCCCAGCACCACAACTCCTGTATCTGGCTTCATCCTCACCATCATCTCTCTCTCTCGAACTCCAGCCACCATGCTACAGCCACACCACCCATCTTCTTCCTCATCTACACAGCCATCTAACGCAGCGTCAGCACAGCACGCTAGATGCCAGCATCTTCATCATCCACGATGGCTCAGATCAACAACCGAGAATGGGTAGGAGCGACTATAAATGGAGGTTTCATCGCGAGAATTAGGTAATCTAGGTTTTAGTTTACGTTTTTTTAGTTTTTGATTTTTGTGTTTTGTTTTGTTTTAATTTGAGCTGTAGCAATTTAGGGTTCGTTTTTCATTTTTTTCATTTTTGGTTTCAAATGGTAAATTCATTTGTTCTAGTTTGGAATCTCATACATTCATAGCTTAGTTCATTGATTTGGGCAGTTTATCATAATCTTAGTTGTAATTAAAACATTTCTAGGTTTGAGTTCGAGTGATCTTGGTTTTCCCCCTTCCCTATTTCATTTTGTTTGAAGAAAGGATTAATAGAGAATCTGCCAGTTTCAACGAACCTTGCAGCTCGTTTATGGGTTGTTCTTGATTGAGTTTTTGAATCTTCTTCCTCTGTTCTAGTTGTTTGGGTGATTTGCTCAGTCCAGATTTTGGCTTTGAAAGGTTGCAGGTTTGAGTTCAATTAGTTGCAAATTTCCCCTTCCCCTTGTTTTGGTACTGCTTGAATGTGGCTGAAAGGATCAGAAACTCCCTTCCTGATGGCTGCTCTGTTTTCTATTTTTTTCCGATTAGATTGGTTGATTTTGTCGTTTGTTTGCTATTTTCTGTTTCCAGTTTTCTATTTTAGCTCTGATTTATGACCTTGAATTTGCAGTGTACATAGATTATAAAGCCTTGATTTTAGGTTATTTACACTAGATTATATAATGCCTTATTTAGGTTATAGTGATTGATATGAAAAGTTAGTGAGTCTTTATAGTGAGATCCATTTATAATCTATAGTTTTATTTACTTATTGTTTAATTGGCTTAAAATGATGCTAGATTAGTTTGATTACGTACTTAGTGACCTTAATTTCATACTCGTACTTGAGGAGACAACCCTCAAGTACTCTGACGATAGTCGTATACTTACGACATTATTTTTTCACTGAAAATTGTTGTACACCAAGGCATTCAGTTGGGTCATATGAAAAATTATTTTACACACACTCATTCATAAGCCTTTGAGTAAAGAATTTAATTATAAGCACGGGTACACTAGCATGTTATGCAATCAAGCATAGAACACAAGGGTAAGAATATACGAATGCAAACTCCTCTGGTTTCCATGTCATACATTAAATACATGTGTATATAGTTATTCAAACTATAACATGTAATTAACGGATTCGTGAAGTGCAAATAACCACTTAGAGATCATACCATACAACAAATTATGTAAATTAAATCGTTCAGCTAATTCAGCAACATGCCTATCCAAACTCAAGACAAGCAAACACTAAGAAGTGCATCAGTATATAATTCATACATAAAACGCCTAAATGATCGTGCATAACGAACCTAATAACTATGTATGCTTCCATCGCCTTTGTATTGAAAATAATGCCATGGTTGTACTTTAAAACATACAGGTTTCGATAGTATCCCATGGGAGGTCATCTAGACAAGTACTGCAACCTATATTTGTGACATAGGATAAAAGGCACACCTTAAGGCTTGTGCAAAATTAGTAAGAGGTACCAGCGACCAATAACAATGGTTGAGGTGTGAGAATAATGGGATTAATGGCCTTATGGATATGCATCAAGGCTTCATGACACGTCCTCGCATAAGGTGGTCCTAGGAGTCTTAAGAAATCATACTATGGGAGGGAAGGTTCGACCTCTTATAGAGAATTTAGGTTTCTACACTTGGTGTTAATACTTAAAGAATTACTGGAAAGGTACAGATCACCGCCCTAGGAGGTGATGAGGTGACACATCTGGTACAACAATTCCAAAGTCTATCAGGTTCTTCCTTCTGTTTCCCATTAGGTGTGTTGGGGTTTGATATAATCAGGATGCTACCACTCCCACAGCAAGAATAACATTCCGTACAATAATAAGCACATCACCAAGCTGACTTGTGAGTGACGATAGCTGCTTGATGGGAAGTAGGAAATACTCTGCATGTAAACAACAAGCCTAGATCATAACCACATACAAGTATCAGCGACTAGTATACGAGAAGGTCGGAATAATACTTATGCACCCCATCACAATCACCCATATTGAAATGCATGTATATGAAAATCTCACTTAGTTTCCTTAAACAGTTTAGAATTCATATAGAAGCGGTACTATCCAGAAGGGTCATCCGGCATGAAAACCATTCTTTCATAACTTTCCTAGTAGTTCACCAATAACAATCTAGTCATCCACATCTCGTCATGCATACATTCACAAACAAACAACAATCACGTATATATATGCTCATGAATTTAAACCAATGCTTTTTCTTTGACTAAATGCAGATTTCGAATACGAGAGCAGAACTAACTCAATCATTAGAAAAGAATTCAACATTCCAAAATCTTCATGCCTTGAAAAACTGGGCAATGGTTTAATAATTCTTAACCGCTTCTCCACCATCTTTATGTATATCTGCTCACTCCATTGCAGGACTCGAGGAGCAAATGGTATGTAAGGGCAAAGAATGAGCTTGAAGTTAAAACATTTCTAATCTTTTGAGTTCCCACCCAAACGTAGTAACTTTCAATTAAGTCATCAAAGTTGCAAGCAAAAAACTTTTATTGATCAAGCTAACACTTGGCGTACTCATGAGAGCATAGTCATTTAGCTCATATTATAATACATAGCTCACTTTTTCAATTAATCGGATTACTCCATTCACACATAATTGATCAAACACATTAACAATCATACTAAAAAACACATTTACAACAAAGGCACGCCATATGTCACATCATCACAAAGACGTTCCTAGATGACTATATGAAATTCAAGACTCAGGTTGCGTCCTATGGTTGCAGGACCTTACTCTGATATCATTTGTAACACCTCTAACCCCTTGGCCTAGGGATGTTAATGACTTCAAAAATTTTGGAGGGAAACGGAGACAATTCCGCCTAAAAGCTGACCATAACCCAAGCTTAAAGCCTTATATTAATTAACTGTAACCATAGACATAAAGAGTATATTTCACAAACTCGATGGCTACATGCCAGAAACCACAACTCTACCTTCCACATACCCCGAGTACATAAATTATAAAGCTAAGTAAAAGGAGGAAACAAAGACATAGCTCCACGGATCACACATCCAGAGCACCGGAGGTTACAGCGCATGAGTAACTAACACCAATCAAACCAAACAACTAACTATTGAGATGGTTGACCCGCATGGTCCTTCGAAGCGACTGCTAATCAATATTCAATACATGTATCACTCTATTGAGCATAGATATGCAAGGGATTCTATGAATACAACACATTATATCTTTCAAATCATGAATTTACGTATAAATACATATAACTTCTCTTTCCAACACAAAAGGAGGTTCTCACTCGACGTGTGCAAGCCAAGTTCTAGCTTACCTTTCAAGAAATTGGGGAAAAGGAGGAATAGAGAGGGGATGGGATACCACACACTTAGCGGGTGATTCTCAACCCAAGGAAACTAAACAGTTGCACGTAATACTTTTAAATAGCAATCACAAACAATTTGATATTTAATATCATATAAGAAATATATAAGGTCTCCTATATTCATCAATACTTCAAATAATCTTCAAAATTAAAATGGTATCCCTTTCCTTCATGTATTCCAAGCACAAGAGTTCTTAACTTACTTAACCTATAACTCTTGTAGTGTAGCAGGGACAACCACTTGTTACATTTGCTTGACACCACATAATAGGCATGCAGGACTAAATGGCAAATTGCCTCATCCTAAAATCCAGGCATTGAGAAACGTAGGTCATTCCATTCACACATAAGCAATTTAACATCAAAAGGTTCAGTTGGGGTTATCAATTGGAGTTCTTTTCGTCAGAAAATGGAATTAATTCTAAGACAGGCATGGGCCTTCACTAGAACTACACTAAGCAATTATACGAGAAGCAATCCTTTCACAGGAAAGTCATTGAATCTTTACATGAGCCCTTATAAAGGACATGTGTAAATTTCCAAACGTTTGTGCTAGCATAATCCTCAAATGAGGAGTTATCAACTCATAATGAGTAAGAAAGCATTTTTTTGGGCATCAAATTCAACATTAGTGCTCTACTTAAGTAAGCATTTATGTTCGTCAGGATCTTCTGGGGTTCCTACTCCTAGGTCTACTCCATAGGAATTAGGGTTCCCGCATACTGGGTCTACTCCCTAAACTTGTGTTCTGCCCTCGTCAGGGTCCTCCAGGGTTCCTACTTCTGGGTCTGCTCCAAAGTGACTCACTAGCACTATCCTCTTAGCCTAAAACATTTCAAATGCAGCTCACTTTAAACACGTTTTGCATCAAATTTCCCATTGAATCATGATAATGGTATTTTCATTCTCAAGAAGGCCAAAATGCCTTAATAATGTCAAGTGGACTTTTGAAAAGCACATAATCACTCATTTTGACAAAGCATGCTTGTAAAAGCATTAACAGCTAAGTAATCCTTCAACTTTAAGAAGAAGGGGCAAGAAAGCCGATTTTAGACGCAAGCAGCATGTAATCATTCCTAGTTAGCCTCATTTTAAGCCCTTGTGTCACGATGGATGGTTTTACATACATCATTAACCACAAAACACAAGGAACTTGTTCTATCAAAGCAATTCTCATACACACTTAACAACGGACTCTTTAGGCACGTTGCATATATATTTATTCGTAATTAACCTTGCTTTCTAATTCAGTAGTTCATTTAAGCAACTTCTAGTAGCATTCAAGGGATGATGAAACACTCGAGTTATTTGTTTATGTAATTAGGAGATTGCTTTGGTCATGGGAACAAACAAGTGACCCTTAAGCTATTTACTTAAGGAATTCAAACATTTGAAAATCTCAACACAAGGCGGTAGCTCATGGTTAAGCAAGTCAAGTAGGGTTCAACCGAAGAACCTCTTAGTCCACAAACCATTTAATATAAGACCTTTAAACATACGCAATCGTAAATAGATAAGATTACAAGTGTCTGGGACAAAACTTAGTCTAGAACCTATACACATAGCAAACAATACATATATAAACTATCAAAGAGGAAGGCGCTCCAATAAATGCATTAACGACCAAATATCGTCTAATGTCACACAAAGGAGTTCTAATTCAATTCAGAATTCAACAATAATGGCACAATCACACTTATCACCACTTAAAGGCATTTATGGTTTGAGACTATAAATCAATCCCTTACTTATGTTTATCAAATCTATTCTAATTTGTATGAATAAGGGGCTTAGACAAGCTTGTACCCTTAAAGTTATACATTACCTTATTCTAAAGTTGCTATTTCAATGGATCGACCCACAACACAATTCAACTAAATTGCTGTGCTGCCTAAACATGGTCTATAATATGGACGCTACAATATCTAAAGCATGGAATGCAATCAACAAACAATTGGTGTTCATTGAAGATATATCGGGATAGTTAAGTCATCATATTTTTCACGAATCTGGTTCACCATCAAACTGATTCGTGAGTCTTTCAGCTTATTTTCAGCCCCTTTCAATTCAAACTAAAGCCATAAGACATGTGTGCATCTGTAGTTGACTATGATAACATATCTAATGGCCAACACATTACTACAAATTCTGTCAGTTTACAGAATTGACACAATATCACAATTTATTAATTTTCACACAACCTGGGCTCTCTCCTCAAGGCACCGCCCATAACAATCCTCAAAACCATCTAAATTTCAATCCCAAATTATTCCAATTAACACAAATAGTCTACTATTACCATTGTTGTCATGCACATAAATTTCATCTTTTACATGCAATTCAATTTGTTTAATGAAATGGTAAAACTTTGTGAAATTATTAGTAGACTAGGAAATTGAGCACAACCACCTCAATTCCAAGCTTATGGACCCAATTTTGTTGTTAATTAAGCTATTTCTAAGCTAGTTTGAGTGTTGTTCCTTCCTCCTAGGTGATGGTCTCGAATCTCCTCTGTCTAGAACTGATTCTGCCCAAGTTTTCTCACCTTTTGGGTATGCTACTACTGGTTCTCAAATTTGCTCCGCTCCCTCTCCCTCCTTCATTCACCCTGCTCTCATATTCGATCACCGATAGTGGTGGTGGTGGTAGTGGTTAGGGTTTCAAAACCCTAGCCCATCTCCTCCTATGCTAGAGGCCAAGTGATACTACGGTGTAAGGCAACCACCGCCTAGCCAGGTCACCGCCTGCCACCTGTCTCTACCCTGGTCCTCTCTCTTTCTCTCTCTCTCTCTCTATGTCTATTTTGCTCGGTAGGTCAGGAAGAGCTGCGAAAGCAGAATGGAACCCACCCCTCCATTTTTGCTTCTGCGCTGCCTAGAGCAGGGGCTCCTAGCCCAATTTTTCTTGTTTTCTTTTTAATTTTCTAACTTTAAAATGTGGTTGGTATGATTATACTCAGCCTCATTTTGACTTTGTGAACCTCACACAACCTTGAGTCGACCCAGTTTCAACCTATTTTCCTAATTCCATGCCACCACTTACTAATCACGAGAATTTCAAAAGCCAAATCACATAAAATTAGTANTCTCAATTAACATGTAAGTATTTACCTAATGCAGCTTATATAATAAACATAGTTATCGGAATTATTAATTTTAACAAATAACTACATTCTAAATTCCTCTGTTATTACACTCTCCCCTCCCTTAAAAGAATTTTGTCCTCGAAATTCCAAAGTTAATAGTTCATTAAAACACAAAATGCGCATACACATAGCACAAGCCACACATCTCATAATAGAATCCAAAATCTTGCTTTACAGTTAATTGTATCTTTTAAATTGGAAAAAAGAAGGTTATGGTATCCAGTCTCTTCTTCACCAATCCTCTTCAAGCATCTACTCACTTCATTAACGTGTCGAGGGCAAATTGCATAATAGAGGGGTAATTGAGTTGGTGTGGGTAACCATGTTAAACATATTTTAAACGAATATCGATAAGGGATTGCATCTAAAGGCTTTTCATGCATGGCATTTCAACAAAGCAACCAAGATCACATTAAGACAGCCAACTGAATCATGCGCATTTTAAAACATAAAGGAATCAAACCGCGGTGGAGTCAAGTTAATAAACCAAGGCTTTTATGTTGTATCCAAGTAATAGGGAACTGCATCTCATTACATCACATCAATAACAAATGAAACTCAAAGTGACATTCAGAGTAATAGCATCACATAAGATCAATAACTCAGCATCCCCAAGATCATTAAAAATAAGTAACTTAATGAGCGGTAAATATATTTGGAGCTATCAATCGATAAGTAATGAAACAACTTAGGAAGTGCGGTATAATAGAATTGCATGCCCTAGGTGATGAAGTCACAGAGAACCAAATTACATTTCCAACACATTGGTTAGCTAAAAGAGGAAGGGCAATGTTTCCATGATATCGATATGTTTCATACCAAGTTCATTCATTAAGTTATGCAATTACAACCTAGCCAATATAATGTTCTACCTTAGGGTCTCCATTTGAAACTGATTATCTCAAGTCGTAGATGCATGCAAATAAATAGCTATGCTGATAGACATGTAAACAATGATACTAGATTCAAAGCATAGTAATGGTAATATGCCAAATGGTAGCATGATGATCCAATACCAAGGTATTCAGAGTGCAGGTAGGGCTATGTACAATGACCATGATATAGTAAAATAATAATGGCAACGAGCATACTGGCTCACGCAGCACACCTATAATATTTCATATGAAAACTACCGTGGAGTGCATGTCATTTATAACATAGAACAAAGTGCAAAATAGCTTGGTTATATCATGCTAGGGCATTCAGATGGGTTATACCAAAAATTATATTACACAGACTCATTCATAAGCCTTCTAGTCAAGAATTCAATTATAAGCATGGGTACAATAGCATGTCGTACAACAAAGCATAGAACATAGGGACAAGAAAATACGAATGCAAACTCCTGTGTTTGTCATCTCATGCATTAAATACGTCTGCATATAGTTATTCAAACTATAACTTGAAATTAAAGGATTCATAAAGTGCAAATAATGACTCAGAGCTTACACTGTGCTACAAATTACATAAATCAAATCGTTCAGCTAATTCAGCTATATGCTTATCCAAACGCAAGGCAAGCAAACACTAAGAAGTGCATCTACTATACAGTTCATTCATAAAACACAAAAATGATCGTGTATAACTAACCTAAGTAATATGTATGCTTCCATGGCCTTTGCATTGCACATAATCCCTTGGTTATGCTTTAAAACATACAAGTTTGTGGTAGTATCCCACGGGAGGACATCTGGACAAGTATACATGAATGCAACCCATATTCGCAACCTAGGATCAAAGGCACACCTTGAGGCTTGTGCAAAATTATTAAGAGCTAGCCAGTGACCAGCTAACACTGGTTAAGGGATGAGAACGATGGCATTAATGGCCTTACGAATATGCATGAAAGCTTTATGACACTTTGTCTTATAAGGTAGTTGTAGGCGTCTTGAGAAATCATAGCACAGAAGGCAAGGTTCAACTACCCCAGGAGGTGATGAGGTGGCACACGTGATACAACAATTCCAAAGTCTATCAGATTTTTTCTTTTGTTTCCCTTTAGATGTGTTGGGGTTTGATATAATCAGGACGCTACCACTCCCATAACAAGACTAACATTCTATAAAACAATAAGCATGTCACCTAGCTGACTCGTGAGTGACGATAGTTGCTTGATGCGAAGTAGGAAATACTCTCTGTGTGAACAACAAGCACAGATCATGACCATATATAAGTATCAATGACAAGTATACAAGAGGGTCGAAATAATACTTACGTAGCACCCAGTAGGAGCCCATCACGATCATCCATATTGAAATGCATGTATATGAAAATCTCACTCAGTTTTCTTAAACAATTGAGAATTCACGTAGAACGGGTACCATTTATCGTGAAAATCACTCTTTAATAACTTTCCTAGTAGTTCAACATTAACAATCCAGTGTCATCCACATCTCATCATGCATACATTCACAAACAACAATCAATCACATATGCATACGCTCATGAATTTAAACTAATGCTTTTTCTTTCAATAAATGTACTTTTCGAATACGAGAGCAAAACGAACTCAATCATTAGAAAAGAATTCAATATTCCAAAACCTTCTTGTCTTGAAAAACTAGGAATGGTTTGATGATTCCTAACCTCTTCTATACCATCTTTGTGTACGTCTACTCACTACATTATATTCCCGAGGAGCAAATCGTATGTAAGGGCAAAGAATGGTCTTGGAGTTAAAACATTTCTAATCTTTTGAGTTCAAAACCGGGCATGCTGTAAACTTTCAATTAAGTCATCAAGGCCGCATGCACAAAACATTTACTGATTGAGCAAACACTTGGCTTCCTCATGAGAGCACAGTGATTCAGCTCATATTCTAACACATAGCTCACTTTTTCAATCAATCGTATTACTCAATCCACACATAATTGATCGAACACATCAATGATCATACCAAAAACGCATTTACACACAAAGCCACGTGATATGTCACATCATCACAAAGACATTCCTCGATGGCTATATGAAATACAAGACATAGGTCGCGTCCTGTGGTCTCGGGACCTTGCTCTAATATCATCTGCAACACCCTAGCCCCTAAGGTTTGGAACGTTAATAATTTCAAACATTTTTGAGTGAAACAGAGAGAGTTCCACCTAAAAGCTGACCATAACCCATGCTTAAAGCATTACACTAGGTACTCGTAACCATAAAAATAAAGAGTATATTCCACAAAATCAACGGCTACATGCCACAAACCACAACTCTACCTTCCACATGCTGTAGTATACAAATTATAAAGCTAAGTAAAAGGCGGAAACAAAGACACAGCTCTATGGATCACGCATCTAGAGCAAGGGAGTTTACATCCCATGAGTAACTAACACCAATCAAACCAAACAACGGACTATTGAGATGGTTGACCCATAAGACCATTTAGAGCAACTTCTAATCAATATTCAATCCATGAATCAATACTTATATATGCAAAAGATTCTATGAGTACATCACACTACATCATTCAAACTTGAATTTATGTATAAACACATATAACTCCTCTTTCCAATGCAAAAGCTAGGCTTCGACTCGACGTGTTGAGCCAACTTCTACTTGTCCTTTCAAGAATCTAGGAAAAAGGAGGGATAGAGAGGGGATGAGCTACCAGACACTCAGTGAGTGATTCTCAACCCTAAGGAAAAAAAACGATTGCGTGTAATACTTTTAAGTAGTAATCACACACAATGTGATATTTAATATCCCATAAGAAACATATAACGTCTCTCATATTCATCAATACGTCAATAATCTTCAGAATTCAAATAGTATCCCTTTTCTTCTTCTGTTCCATGCGCAAGAGTTCTCAACTTACCTAACCTATGACTTTTGTAGCTTAGCAGTGACAACCACTTGTTACACATGCTTAACACCACATAACAGGCATGCAAGACTCAACAACAAACCACCTCATGCTAAAATCCAGACATTGAAAAAAGTAGGTTCTTCCGTTCACACGTAAGCATTTTAACATCATAAACATCAATTAGGGTTATCAACTAGAGTTCTTTTCGTAAGAAAATGGAATTAATTCACAGACAAACAAGGACGTTCACTTGGACCACACTAAGCATTTATACAAGAAGCAATGCCTTAATATGAGAGTCAGTGAATCTCTATACAAGCCTTTATAAAGGACATACGTACATTTCCAAACACTTATGCTAGCATAACCCTCAAACGAGGAGTTATCAACTCATAATTAGTAAGAAAGCATTTTCTATTCATCGAATTCACTCATTAGTGCTCTATTCAAGTAAGCATTTGTCCTTGTCGGGATCTTCTAAGGTTCCCTCTTCTAGGTCTACTCTCTAGGAACTAGGATTTCCATATATTGGGTTTAATTGCTCAAAACAAATCATTAAATTAGAATTTTAATAATATGTTTTTGTTCATTTTGTAGGAATTGGAAAACTTATGGAAAAATAAATTACTAGCTCAAGGGTTGGATCAAGCCTGAAAAAGTTGAAGAAAAGAAGAATTCGATGCCCAAAAACGTAGCACAGAACAAGTGGCCCAAGCCAAACACATTTCCCCTTCTTCCTCTCTCTCTCTCTCTCTCTCCTGGGCTGGCCTCCTCTCTCCCTTTCCTTCACTGGGCCTGGCCCAAATGACTCGCCCAGACCCGGTCTCCCCCACTCTTTCTTTCCTTCTTTTCTTTTCCTTGTTTTTCTTGAAGGCTGGCCTAGTTTCTGTTTTTTTCGTCTTCTTCCTTGTTCCCGGTCCAGCCCGCCAGCTCCTTAATTCAGCCATGCATCTCTTACATGAGCTTTGACCTTCTTCTTCACCTCCCCATCTTTTCCTGTTCTTCTTTGAGATTCCCAGCAAGCTGAAAGAACAGGGGAACAGAATAGGGGCCATTCGCCTTCATCTTCCTCTAACCGCAGGCTTCTTCACCTGCATCTTCCTCCATTACTCACTCCATTAATTCTACTGGCTATTACTGTTCAACAACATCATCAATCTTAACGGTTTCAAGTAGAAAATGATGGGCCGAAAGCAGAGAATAAGAGGGGGCAGTAGATTAGGGTATCAATTAGATTCAGTTCTCAGTTTTAATTTTTATTTTTTTTTTCCGGTTTCACATTAGGGTTTCAGTTCTTAGTTTCGACTTAGGCTATTGAATTCAACTGAGAGTTGTAGTTTTGAATTCGAAATTTTTCAAAGCAAATTTCAATTGTTCGGTTCACTTTCCCCGTTTCAATTTTGGATGCCCTGTTCCCATAGTGCTTGGTTTTCATTCTAGGTTGATTGAGATTACAATTCATTTTTCTAGGTTTGAATTGAATTTTCTTGGGTTCGTATTGCTGTGCTGCTATGTCGATGGTGTTCTGGCTAAGAGGATAAGTACGCCTAAGTGTTGGTGACTTGAAGTTATTTGCAATTTGGTGCCTTAGAGTATTGTGTCCAATGCCATGAATAAGTTTTTTTAATCTAAGCAGTTAACTTTTTTGGTGGAATTATTTGACCTCAGTGCTGGTTAATTTAGTATTTAGTTTTAATTTCGATAAACATTTTAGTAAAGTAGTTTCGCAATTCATCCCTGAGGATCGACACCTTTTAGTATTACAACGATAAATCGTATACTTGCGGGAAATCACAACAAGGTTTTAGCGCCATTGCCGGGGATGGATTTATGAAATTCAGTTGCCTCGAGTCATAATTTAGTTATTTGATTCATTTGAGTCATTTTCGTTTCAATTTTATAGTTGTGATTTTTAGTTTTAGTTAAGTCGTTGTTTAGTTTTAGTAATTTAGTTCAGTTTATTTTTGATTTTGAAATTAAGTTGGTATTTTGATTTTGATTTTTTATTTTTGTTGAGATTAGTTTAATTTTAATTTTTAGAGGTTATTTGTTGCTAAATAAGCAGTACTAACGAATTTGGTTAATATGCAGAAAAAAGAAACAAGGTAGAACTGATTCGAAAAAAAATAATACAATGCAGATTATTCTACAGTTTCAGATTCTGTTTGAATTTTCTGGAGCACTTGTGGTGTATTTTTGCTGTTCTGATATTTTTCCTAGATTCAGCATAATTTTTGGAATTTGTATGAATTTTTCTAGAATTTTTGGCGTTGTCTAGATTTTTCTGTGAATTTTGGACTTCATTTTCTGCACAGTTTGAGGACAGACAAAGTTCGAGACAAAACATACTTGTGTCCTTTATGATTGTGTGGAATTTTCTATATATTTAGTTTTGATTTTAGGAGTTTTATTTTTTGTTTCAATTTTTTTTTAGAATTGATTGTTTAGGTGTAGTTTCTTTTCTAATTTTCTTTTAGTTTCTTTGTCTTAGTGCTTTTGTTTTATTTTTGGTTCTTTTTTATTTGTTTATTGTTTTTTAGGTTTGATTCATTTTCTTGTTTTCTTTTGTGGCTTAAAAGG
>NCQV01073557.1:18454-36227 GCA_002740545.1 Lophocereus schottii
CCTAAATTTATAAGTTTAGAGGATGCTTATTTATTTTTAAAGGAATTCAAAGAAGTTTGTTCTATGATGCATTTCCATAATATCCCTATTGATGTTGTGTGAATGAAATGATTCCTTTTGCTTTGAAGGATTTTGCTAAACACTGGATGTATGGCTTGGATGCTAATTTTGTAACTTCTTGGAATGATTTTGTGAGATTGTTATTAAGAAAATCTTTTCCTAATGCCAAGACAATTAAGCTAAGGAATGAAATCAATTAGTTTGTGCAACTAGATAGGGAATCATTTTGGAAATATTTTGATAGCTTCAAGAATTTGTCTACCTATTGTCCTCATCATGGTTTAAACCAAGCACATTTGTGCCAGATTATATATGAAGGACTTGACCTACAGATTAGAACCATGCTGGATTCCATGTGCCAGGGTGACTTTCTTTCTAAGAGCGCCACAGCTGCTTGGGAATTCCTAGAGGACTTAGCCAAGAAAACCATGCAGTGGGAAACCGCTCGTGATGATAGCTTGAGTTCTAGATTTGCAAGGGGTGAGTTTCATTCTGTCTCTGATATAAGTCACTTAGAGTCTAAGATTGCTGTTTTGGAAAACATGTTGAATGGATTGTCTCCCTAGATGACCCAGCTATCCCAGACTTCTATAGTGTCTTGTTCTCACTGTCAGCCTTAAATCATTCTTTGTGTGCTTATCCTCATTTTGCTCATCAGTTAGCAATTGGATAAGAGCAAGCAAGTGTGGCCTTTCAGAGACCTAAGAACGACCCTTTCTCCCCTTATTATAACCCAGGGTGGAGAAATCACCCTAACTTCTCTTGGAGTAATGGACCAAATGCTGTGATTCCTAACTCCCAACCTGGAGTGTTTCTTGGAAACAACTCCCAACCCATCTCTCATCCCTCAAACTCCTTTTAGAGACTAGCTTTTCTAGGTGTGCCTAATGCACCTAGACCTCCACCGCCTATTGCTCAAGTTTAATCTCCTCTTAGTTATATCGATATTGATAAAATAAAGGTAAGAATTAATAACAATATGGAGAGAAGGATCAATGCTAACATGGAAAGAATGATGAGAATGGTCACTGAATAGTTTTCCCAGTTAGCATCATCTTCTAGGGAGTTAGGTACTTTTTCGAGTCAACTTGAGGTGAGCCCTAAGGGTCACGCCTCCTTTTCTTCTAGTAATCCTAGTGAGCCCGTGAGGAAAGTGAATGTAGTTATATCTCTCTTCTCTGTTCCAGAGATTGATAATCAAGTGAGAAGTCCTAATGAACCTACAGGTATCCTCACCAATTCTTCCAAAATTCTGCTTCTTGTTCTTCTTCATCTCCAAAAACTAGTTCATCCAGTAAGCAAAAGGATGCTACTGATGGTGTCCCCAATGATTCTGATACTCACCTTCCTCCTGAGTCACTATCTAAGAAAGAGGAGCTTAAAGAGAAAGACTTCTCTGATTCGGTTGACCCTTCACCTTCTAAGGGTTCTTTTTCTCCTTCTTCTGCTGAGAAAGTCCATATGCCTTTACCTCATTTTTCCTATAGGCTTAAGAAGAAAGATCAAGCTTATGTTGAGAAGATGAAAGAGATCTTCTCTTAAGTCAAAATTAACATTCCTTTGCTCGATGCTATTCAGCAGATTCCTCCATATGCTAGATTCTTAAAGGATTTGTGCACGACTAAGAGAGCTATTAATGTCCCTAGGAAGGCTTTCTTAGCCTCTAGCACTAATTCTATCCTTTCTTAATAGATCCCAGTGAAGCATAAGGGTCCCGATTGCCCTATTATCTCTACAGTTATAGGGGATCAACCTGTTCATAGAGCTTTGCTTGATTTAGGGGCCAATTCCAACTTGATATCCTTCATTGAGTATGAGAGGCTAGGGTTAGGTGAGCTGAAACCTACCAAGATGGTTATTCAATTGGTTGATAGATCGACTAGGTTGCCTATAGATATAGTTGAGGATGTGCTGATCAGAGTGGGTGAATTCATTTATCTAGTGGACTTCATTGTGATTGACATTGAGACGGTGTCTAATTTGGCTAGTCAAGTCCCAGTGGTTCTAGGGCATCCTTTCTTGGCCACTGCCAATGCCCTTATTAATTACAGGAATGGTATGATGAGACTATCTTTTAACAACATAACCTTAGAGCTGAATGCAAAGACAACTTTTTGGTTTTGATGATATGAAGTTCTCTACTCTTCCCCTCGATAGAGGATTCTGTACTTGATGATGCTTTTGATGATGTGCTTGCTGCTAAGTATGAGTCATTTATTATGGATGATGAGCCTAAATATGATGTTTTTGAGTTTGATAACTTGTGCTCTATTGTTGATTGTTTACTCACTGCTATTTCTGAATCTGCTTCTGAATTTGTTTCCCTTCCTGCTCTTGAATTGAAACCTCTTCATGATTCTCTCAAGTATGCATTCCTGGCCTCTGATGAATCCTTACCTGTCATTATTGCTTCTGACCTAGATCGGGACCAAGAGGACGAACTAATTGCCTTGCTTAGGGGGAACAAGGAAGCTCTAGGTTGGACTTTAGGGGATATTAAGGGTATTAGTCCTTCTGTTGTGCAACATAGAATTTATTTAGAGGACAATGCTAAGCCCTATCGTGACCATCAAAGGCGTTTGAACACGACTCTCCAAGAAGTAGTTAGGAAGGAAGTACTGAAGTGGTTAGACCATGGAATTATCTATCCTATTTCTAACAGTGAGTGGGTTAGCCCATTTAAGTTGGTCCTAAGGAGATCAGGATTACTGTGATTAGGAATGATAAGAATGAGTTAGTCCCTACTTGAGTTCAATATGGGTGGCATGTGTGTATAGACTACAGACAATTGAATATTGCTACTAGGAAAGATAACTTTCCCCTTCCTTTCTTGGACTAGATGTTAGAGAGGTTGGCTGGACATTCCTTTTATAGCTTTTTAGATGGATATTACGGCTATACCCATATCTCTATTGCTCCTGAGGATTAGGAGAAGACTACTCATATGCCTTTAGAAGAATGTCGTTTGGACTGTGCAATGCCCTATTACCTTTCAGAGATGCATGATTTTTATTTTCTCAGATCTAGTTCAGCAGTGCATAGAAATTTTCATGGATGACTTTTCTATGTTTGGGTCTTCCTTTGATGATTATCTGTCTAATATGAGGAAAGTGTTGGAAAAGTGTAGGGAGAAAAATATAACTTTGAAATGAAAGAAATGTCACTTCATGGTTCAAAAAGGGACAGTCTTAGGCCACATTATTTTTGGAGATGAAATTGAGGTTGATAAAGCTAGGACTAGTATGATTATTAATCTTCTCCCTCCCACTTGTGTGACAAAGGTGAGGTCTTTCCTTGGACATGCTGACTTCTATCGTTGCTTCATGAAGGACTTTAGTAAGATAGCGAAGCCCTTGTCCAACCTGTTAGCTAAAGATATGCCATTTCACTTTTTTGACGAGTGTCTTGAGACATTTTCTAAGCTTAAGGAGGCCTTAACCTCTGCTCCTATTCTTTATCCTCGTATCTGGGGAGAACCATTTGAACTGATGTGTCAAGCATCTGATTACACTATTGGGGTTGTTCTAGGGTAGCGTGTTGATAAGATGCCCCATGTGATTTACTGTGCTAGTCACACTCTGAATTATGCCCAATTGAACTATACTGTTACTGATGAAGAATTTTTGGCTGTGGTTTTAGCTTTGAGAAGTTTAGACCTTATCTAATTGGGTCTGATGTGATTGTCTATATTGACCACTATACTCTTAAGCAACTTTTTTCTAAGAAGGATGCTAATCCTATACTTGTGAGATAGATCTTGCTTTTGTAAGAGTTTGATTGTGAAATAGGGGATAAGAAAGGTTCTGAGAACCTTGTAGCTGACCATCTGTCTAGGCTTCTTTATGATAGAGAGAGTGAGTCAATTATTTTAGAGTGCTTCCCCGATGAGCAGTTATATGCTGTCCACCCTGATCTTTGGTATGCTAACATTATGAACTCCCTAGTTGCTAGCAGGATCCCTAAGGATTGGACTAAGAATGACAGAGATTGGTTCTTCCAACTCGTGAAGTTCTTTGTTTGGGATGATTCTTATTTATTTAAGTACTACTCTGACCAAGTGTTTAGGAAGTGTATTCTCGACAATAAGGTAAGTAGTGTCCCTTCTTTTTATCATGACCAGGCATGTGGGGGGCAATTTAGTGGTAGGAAGACTGCAGCTAAAGTTCTTCAATGTGGTTTCTACTGGCCTGCTCTATTTAGGGATGCTTTTGAATATTGTAAAAGTTGCCCTAGGCGCTAACAGTTGGATAGAATAAGCAGGAGAGATATGATGCCACTGAACCCCATCATTATGGAGGAGATTCTTGATGTGTAAGGTATCAATTTTATGGGACCATTTCCATCTTCTTTTGGAAATAAGTACATTTAGTTAGCCATAGACTATGTTTCTAAATGGGTTGAGGCCATCTGTTCTAGGACCAATGATGCAAAAGTGGTTGTGAAGTTCCTTAGGGAGAACATCTTTGTTAGATTTGGCATGCCCGTGCAATCACTAGTGATTAGGGCACCCATTTTAATAATAGATCTTTTAATGCCTTATTAAAGAGGTACTCGATAGCCCATAGGCTTGCTATCCCCTATTATCCCCAAACTAGTAGCTAGGTTGAAGTGTCCAATCGACAAATCAAATAGATTCTGGAGAAGACGGTGAGCAGGAACAGGAAAGATGGGGCTGACAAGCTCGTAGATGCTCTTTGGGCTGATAGGACAGCTTTTAAAACTCCCTTGAGTATGTCACATTATCGGGTTGTTTATTGCAAGCCTTATCATCTTCCTATGTAGATAAAGCATACAGCTTGGTGGGCCATTAGGAAGCTTAAATACGACTTAATTGAGGCTGAGGAGGAGAGACGACTGCAATTATATGAGCTTGATGAGATTAGGGTTGAGGCTTATGAGAGTGCCCGATCTTAAAAAGAGAGGGTGAAGTTGTTTCATGATAAGCATATCATTAGGAAAGAGTTTGCCCTAGGAATGAAAGTACTCTTATATGATTCTGAGCTCCATCTACTTCTAGGGAAATTGAGGTCCCGATGGACTGGTCCTTATATTGTCTCATGCGGTTTTCCCTATGGTGCAGTTGAAACCCAAGACCCTGAGAGTGGTGCTAAATTCAAAGTAAAAGGCTAGCATTTGAAGCAATTTTTGGAGTTGCCCAGCGGAGAAGATGTCGAGTGTCGATAGCTCGGATGTACTTATCACCCGACCTGGTTTGCTAACAAATTTCTTCTCTTCTTCTCTCTTTTTTGCCTTTCCTTTTTCTTTTCTTTTTGTATGGTTGGCTGCTTTTCTTTTTCTCTTTTGTGTATATATGTTGCACACTTGTTTTTAAGTCCTGCCCTTCCTATTTTTGAGTCTTGTTTTCATTTGTCTTCTTTTTAGTTTTTCTTTAATATTTCTTTTCACTCCCAATGAGAACATTGTCAGATTTAGGTGTGGGGGTGGGGAAACTTTGAAAAAATTTAAAAATCCAAAAAGATTTTTGTTTTATTTTGGGGAACATATGTGCTATTTTTGCTTAGCTATGTTCTCTTGCAGCTTAGTGATAGATTGTATATAGATGTGATGTGCATTGATAGAACTTAGTCCCAAAGTGTGATGTTTGTATACGATCGGAATCCCCGACACTATTTCCAAGCAAGCTTGACTCTGGTAGATAACCCGTGAGATTTTGAGCCTTATGGACTAAGTCATCATTTTTAGTCTCACATTTTTCTTTCATGTGTGTCTCTTCTATGATTTCATCCCTAGAACTTGATTTGATTCTCTTTGAAATCACATTTGGCATATGCATTATGATAATATGATAGAGACATTCTTTGTTTTTATAAGCTACATATCCAAATTGCCGCTTTTGTGTTGAATGTTTTACCCTTTATTAACCCAACTGAGCCTCGATCATTTTTGTTATGATGCTTTCATTTTAGCTATGGCATAAACACATTTCCTACCTCTAAGCCAAGACTATTGGAGTGACACTTTATTATTTGGAGGGTGACTTTTGGGTATTTTATGAATTTGGGGTATGATTTTGGTTATGTATAGCGATGTTTCATATTGACTACTTGGGAATTGAGTTGTGTTGTTTTTATACATACCATTCATTTGTTTTCTTTCATGAAAAAGAAAAAAAAAAAAAGAAAGCAAGAAAAATAAAAAAATCGAAAAAGTTCAAATGAAATGGTTTCCATTGAAAAAAAAAGTGAAAAAAAATTAAAAATCTCAAAAAAATTAAAAAAATCAAGAGTTGAGAATAAGAGTGTTTGGAATGGATGTACTATTATGTATACTCATTTCCAATGGTCAATTCATAATTTCTATTGGGTGTGTTCTTATTTTCTTTTGGGAGAATATGCGATATAGTTGGTGTAAGTGTTGGTTGCTCTGTAGCCTTAGCTTTCTTATTTTCCCAAATCATTTATCCATCTCTTAGTTTTACCCTTAGCCCCATTACAACCCTTGGAAAGTCCTCTTGATTATTATTTCGTATATTGCATCTTAGTGGTAGATAATTGAGAATCTCAGCAAGCTTATGGTAGTTTGTTTGATAGGAAGAGAATTGAGTGTTCTACATTTTCCTAAAGTGAGGTTCTACTGGTCATGCTTGTACATAATTTCTAAGTGGGGTAAAAAATTGTATATAGTTGTCATCAGTGGGATTAGGGGTTTCTTGATGGATACATTGCGTTTGGTTGTGATCTAATTCTTTGGTTGCGATCTAATATAGTTGGTTAAAATGTGTTGGTTGCGATCTAATTCTTTGGTTGCGATCTAATATAGTTGGTTAAAATGTGTACATATTTCTTTCCCTGGTGTTGTATATATAAGCTTTTAAAAAAAAACCAAAAAAATTTTCGATTTTTTGTTTTTGATCTTTCTTTTATAGATTTTGTGGGTATATCTTCTGCCAATCCTCACGAGGCCTTCCTTGTCCACTAGGGGTAACCTAGCGG
Organism: Lophocereus schottii; assembly: GCA_002740545.1. Classification (NCBI taxonomy): domain Eukaryota; kingdom Viridiplantae; phylum Streptophyta; class Magnoliopsida; order Caryophyllales; family Cactaceae; genus Lophocereus; species Lophocereus schottii. The sequence goes on from NCQV01073557.1 coordinate 25,468, forward strand.
TTTAAAGGGCGTGTTGTACATACTTGGTGCAACCGTGATTTCTACGAAAGTGAGTTAGGATTTTGTTTTCTTTTCTAGGATTTTCAGTTTTATTTTACTCGAGGACGAGTAAAACTAAGGTGTGGGGGGTATTTGATCAACCATAAATTATGATATTTTATACCCTTTTATCATCTATTAATTGCTCAAAATAAATCATTAAATTAGAATTTTAATAATATGTTTATGTTCATTTTGTAGGAATTGGAAAACTTATGGAAAAATAAATCATTAGCTCAAGGATTGGACCAAGCAAGGGAAAATGGAAGAAAAGAAGAATTCGGCGCCTAAAAACGAAGCCCAGAACAAGCGGCCCAACCCAAACACATTTCCCCTTCTTCCTCTCTCTCCTGGGCCGGCCTCCTTTTTCCATTTCCTTTAGTGGGCCTGGCCCAGACGACTAGCCCAGACCCTGTCTCTCCCACTCTTTCTTTCCTTCTTTTCTTTTCCTTGTTTTTCTCGATAACTGGCCCAGTTTCTGTTTTTGTGTCTTCTTCCTTGTTTCCGGTCTTGCCTGCCAGCTCCTTAATTCAGCGACCTCTCTCTCCTATGCGGATTGGCCTTCTTCTTCCCCTCCCTAACTTTTCCTGCTCTTCCTCGAGATTCCAAGCAAGCCAAAAGAACAGGGGAACAGAGCAGGGGCCATTCGCCTTCATCTTCCTCAAACCACAGGCTTCTTCTCCTTCATCTTCCTCCATTACTCGCCCCATTAATTCCACTGGCCGTTACTCTTCAACAACATCATCACTCTGAACGGTTTCAAGTAGAAAATTAGGGGCCCTGCAGAATAAGAGCGGGGTAGCAAAATAAGTTAGCAACTAGATTTAGTTCTTAGTTTCAAATTTTGTTTTTTTTTTCCGATTTCAAATTAGGGTTTCAATTCTTAGTTTCGGCTTGGGCTATTGAATTCAACTGAGAGTTGCAGTTTTGAATTCGAAATTGTTCGAAGCAAATTTCAATTGTTCAGTTCACTTTCCCAGTTCTGATTTTGGATGCCCTGTTCCCATAGTGCTTGGTTTTCATTCCAAGTTGATTGAGATTGCAATTCAGTTTTCTAGGTTTGAATCGAATTTTCCTGGGTTCATATTGCTCTGCTGCAATGTCAATAGTGTTCTGACTAAAAGGACAAGTGCGACTAAGTGTTGATGACTTGAAATTATTTGCAATTTGATGCTTGATGCTTACTTTGGTTAAACTCTTTGCAAGTTAGAGTATTGTGTACAATTCCATGAATCAATTTGATTCATCGAGTGGGTTAACTTGTTTGGTGGAATTATTTGACCTCGGTCCTGGTTAATTTAGTATTTAGTTTTGATTCCGATAAACGTCTTGGTAAATTGATTTCGCAATTCCTTGCTGAGGATCGACACCTTCACGTATTACAATGATAAACCGTACACTTGCAGGAAATTACAATAGCTCACTAAACTTGTGTTCTACCCTCGTCAGGGTCCTCTAGTGTTCAAATTTCTAGGTTTGCTCCCTAGGAACTCCCTAGCAACATCCTCTTAGCCTAAAAAATTTCAAATGCATCTCACGTTAAACACATTTTGTATTAAATTTCTCAGTGATTCATGATAATGTTATTTCCATTCTCAAGAAGGACAAAATTCCTTAATAACATCAAGTCGACTTTTGAAAAATGCATAATCACTCATTTTGACGAAGACGCTTGTAAATGCATTAATAGGCAAGTAGCCTTTCAACTTTATAAAGGAGGGACATGAAAGCTCATTTTAGGCACTATTAGTGTGCAACTCATTCCTAATTTGTTTCATTTCAAGCACTTGTATACCGATGGATGCTCTTACGACGATCATTAACCACAAAACATAGGGAACTAATGATATCAAAGCAATTCTAATACACACTTGCCAATGTAAGGTTTAGGCACATTGTAGACATATTTATTCGTAATTCACCTTGCTTTCCAATTCAGTAGTTCGTTTAAGCAACTTTTGGTAGCAATCAAGGGATGATTAAACACTTGAGTTACTTGTTTAAGTAATCAGAACATTGCTTTGGTGATGATAACAAATAAGCGACCCTTAAGCTAATTACTTGAGGAATTAAAACATTCGAAAATCTCAATGCAAGATGGTTGGGCATGGTTAAGGAAGTCAAGTAAGCTTCAATCAAACAAGCCCTTCGTCTATAAACCCTTTAGTACGAGACCTTTAAACACAGGCAATCTTAAACAGCTAAGATTACAATAATCTGGCAAAGAACTCAATGCATAATATATACACATAGCACACAATGCACATATAAACCATAAAAAAGGGAGGCACTCTTATAAACGCATTAACATCCAAATAGCTTCCAGTTTCACATGGAGGAGTTCTAATTCAACATAGAATTTAACAATTATGGCACAAACACACTTAGCTCTGCTTAAACGCGTTCAATCATTTGAAACGATAAATCAGTTACCTATTTATGTCTATCAAATCCATTACAATTTGCATGAATGAAGGGCTTACACAAGCTCGTACCCTTAAAGTTATACATTACCTCATTCTCAAGTTCTATTTCAATTGATCGACCCACAGCACAATTCAACTAGATCGCTCTATAGCCTAAACATGGTCTCCAATATACGCGCGACAATATCTAAAGCATGGATACTAATCAACAAGCAAGTGGTGTTCACCTAAGGTATATCAGGATAGTTAAGCCACCACATAGTCCACGAATCTGGTTCATCATCAAACCTGATTCGTGGATCTTTCAACTGATTCTCAACCCCTTTCAATTCATACTAAAGCCATGAGAAATACTTACATCTACAGTTGACTATGGTAACATATCCAATGACCAACACACTACTATGAATTTTGTCACTTAGTAGAATCGACACAGCATCATAATTTATTAATTTTCACATAACCCGGGCTCCCTCCTCAAGGCTCCGCCCACAACAATCCTCAAAATCATCTCAATTTCAATCCCAAATCATTGCAATCAGCTCAAACAGTCTACCTATTACCACTGTTCGCACGCACTCAAATCTCATCTTTCACATGCAATTCAATGTATTGAACGAAATGGTAAGATTTTACAAAATTATTAGTAGATGAGGAAATTGAGAACACCCACCTCGATTTCAAGCTTATAGACCCAATTTTAGGGTTAATTGAGCAGTTTCCAGGTTGGGTAGAGTCCCGTTCCTTACCCCCCAGGTGATGGTCATGAATCTCCTTTGCCCATAACCGCTTCCACCCAATTTTGCTCACCTTTTTAATGCGGTACTGTTGGTGTTCGAATTTCTTCCGCTCACTATCTCTCATCTGCTCGTCTTGCCCTCACGTCCGACTACCAATAGTGGCAGTGATGGCAGTGGTTAGGGTTTTAAAACTCTAGCCCGTCTCCTGATGCGGTGGAGGCCAACGACCGCCACACATGGGCCAGCCACCACCCAGCCAGGTCACCACCTGCTGCCTGTCTCTGCCCCGGTTCTCTCTCTCTCTCTCTCTCTCTCTTGCTCGGTGGGTTGGGAAGGGTTGCGAAGAAGAATGGAAACCCCCATTTTTGCTATTGTGTCGTAAAGAGTTGGGGCTTCTCGCCTCATTTTTCTTCTTCTCTTTGTTTTGTTTTTGTTTTCTGGCTTTAAAATGTGGGTCGTCTAAGTATACCCAGCCTCATTTTGAGTTTTTTAACCTCGCGAAACCTCGAGTTAACCCATTTCTAACCTGTTTTCCTAATTCCACACAACCACATAGTAGTTGAGAAAATTTCAAAACCAAATCCCATAAATTAACGCTCTTAATTAACACGTAAATATTAGCCTAATATAGCTTATACAATGATCATAGTTATTAGAAGTATTAATTTTAACAAATAACTACATTCTAACTTCCTCAGTTATTACACTTGCCCTCCTTAAAAGCATTTTGATACGAAATTTTGAAGTTCCTAGTTCAGCAAAAACATGAAATGCGCATACGCATGAGACAAGCCACACATCTCATAATAGAATCCAAATTGTTGCTTTCTGATTAATTGTATCTTTTAAATCGTAAAAAGAACGTTATGGTGTCCAATCTCCTCCTCACCGATCCTTTTCAATGTCTACTCATTTTATTAAGGCGCTGAGGGCAAATTGCATAGAAGAGTGGCAATTGAGTTGGTGCCGATAACCATGTTACACTTATTTTAAATGAACATAAATATAGGCTAGCATCTAAAGGCTTTTCATGTAAGGCATTTCAACAAAGAAACCAAGATCATTCTAAGATAGCCAGCTAAGTCACGTGCTTTTTAAAACAGAAAGGAATCAAATTATGCTAGAGTCAAGTCAATAACCAAGGCTTTTATGTCATAGCCAAGTAATAGGGCGCTGCATCTCATTACATCACATTAATAACAAATGAAACTCAAAGTGACGTCTAGAACAGTAATAATATCATGTAAGATCATCAACTCAACATCCCCAAGATCATTAAAAGTAAGTAACTTATGAGTGGTTAGTACATTTGGAGCTATCAATCGATAAGAAATGAAACAACTTAGGAAGAGCACTGTAATAGAATAGCATGCCCTAGGTGGTGAAGACATGGAGAATTACACTACATTTCTAGCACATTGGTTGACTAAAAGAGGTAGCGTAATGTTTCCTTGATGGCGATAAGGTTCATACCAAATTCATTCATCAAGTTATGAAACTACAACCTAGCTAATATAATGTTCTACCTTAGGGTCTCCATTTGGAATTGATTATCCCAAGTTGTAGATACATACAAGTAAATAGTTATGCTTATGGGCATGTAAACATTGATACTAGGTTAAAAGCATAGTAATGGTAATATGCAAAATGGTGGAATGACGATCCAATATCTAGGCATTCAGAGTGAAGGTTGAGTCACGTACAATAAGCATGACACTGTAAAATAGAAATAGCAGTGAGCATACTGGTTAACGTAGCACAACTCTGGAATTTCACATAAAAACTACCACGGAGTGCATATCATTTATATCACAGAACACAGTACAAGATAGCTTAATTATATCATGCCAAGGCATTCAATTAGGCCATACCAAAAATTATTTTACACACATTCATTCAAAAGCCTTCGAATTAAGAATTCAATTATAAGGATGGGTACACTCACATGCCATGCAATCAAGCATAGAACACAAGAGCAAGAATATGCCAATGCAAATTCCTATGATCGCCACGTCATGCATTAAATACATGTGTATACAGTTATTCAAACTATAACAATAAATTAAAGGATTCGTGAAGTGAAAATAACAACACAGAGATCACACCATGTGATATATTATATAAATTAAATCATTTAGCTAATTCAACTACATCTTTATCGAAATTCATGACAAGCAAGCACTGAGAAGTGCAACTACTATACAATTCACTCATAAAACACCTAAATGATCATGCACAACGAACCTAAGTAATGATATATGCTTCTATGGTCTTTGCATTGCGCGTAATGCCATGGTTATACTTTAAAAAATACAGGTTTGTGGTAGTGTCCCATGGGAGGACATCTAGATGAGTATACGTGAGTGCAACCTATATTTACAACCGAGGATCAAAGTATACCTTGAGGCTTATCCGAAATTATTAGGAGATAGCTAGTGATCAGCTAAGAATGGTTGAGGGGTGAGAACAATGGCATTAATGGCCTTACGGATATACGTAGAGGCTTTGTGACACCTTGTCTCATAAGGTGGTCATAGGAGTCTTAAGACACCGTAGTACGAAAGGGAAGGTTCAACCTCTTATAGAGAATTTAGGCTTCTGCACTTGGTGTTAACACTTAAAAGAAGTACTGGAAAGGTACAAATCACTGCCTAAGGAGGTGAGGAGGTGACACACATGGTACAACAAGCCCAAAGTTTGTGAGGTTCTTCCTTTTGTTTCACTTTAGGTGTGTTGGGATTTGATATAACCAGGATGCTACCAATCCCATGAAAAGAGTAATATTCTGTACGATCATAAGCACAACACCTAGCTAACTCATGAGTGACGATAGTTGCTTGACGGGAAGTCAAAAATACTCTCCATATAAACAACAAGCCTAGATCATGACCACATATAAGTATCAATAACAAGTATACGAGAGGTTTAGAGTAACACTTATGCAACGACTAATAGGAATCCATCACAATCACCCATATTGGCATGCATGTATATGAAAATCTCACTTAGTTTCCTTAAACAATTGCGAATTCACATAGATGGGGTACCATCTAAAAGGGTCATCTATCGTGAAAAGCAGTATTTAATAACTTGCTTAGTAGTTCACCATTAACAATCCACTGTTGTCCACATCTCTGCACACATAGATTCACAAACAACAATCAATCACGCATACATGCACTTATGAATTTAAACCTATGCATTTTCTTAGAATAAATGCACTTTTCGAGTACGAGAACAAAACTAACTCAATCATTAGAAGAGACTTCAATATTCTAAAACCTTCATGTCTTCAAAAACTAGGGAATGGTTTAACGGTTCCTAACCTCTTCTGCACTATCTGTGAGTATGTCTACTCACTCAATTATAGGGCCCGAGTAGCAAATTGTACATAAGGGCAAAGAATGAGCTTGGAGTTAAAACATTTATAATCTTTTGAGTTCAAAACCAAGCGTGCTTTAAACTTTCAATTAAATCATCTGAGGTGCATGCATAAAACATTTATTAATCGAGCTAACACTTGGTTTACTCATAAGAGCCCAGTCATTTAACTCGTATCTAACAAATAGCTTGCTTTTTCAATCAACCGGATTACTCAATTCACACATACTAGGGTTAGGAATGCTAATGTTTTTCTTAAATCTTGGGGCAAAACAGATAGAGTTATGCCTAAAAACTAACCAAAACCTAGGCTTAAAGCCTTACATTTGGTCAATGTAATTCAAAATACATAAAGGACATAACCAACCAGCTCAACGGCTACAAGTTGAATACCGCAACTAGAGAGGCCACACACCAAGAGTACACTAAGTATAAAGTTCAATAAAAAGAAAGAAATAAAATATACCACTCAACAGATCACACATCCAGAGCATTGGGTTTACATCCTAAAAGTAATTAAGAACAACTAAACCAAATGACCAATCATTCAGATGGTTGGTTTACTTGGCCATTCAAAGCGGCAATTAGTTAATGTGCATTACAGGAACCACAGTAACCAACTACATGTATCCAAGAACTTATGAGTTTTTTACATTACATCCACATACTAAAATATAGAATTCCTTTTCTAGAGCAAAAGGAGGACGCCATCTTAGCTTACGTGAACTGACTTCTACCTGTCATTATAAGAAAATGTGAAGAAGGGGAATGAAGAGGGGATGAGCTACCACACGCTTAGTGAATGATTCCTAACTCCAAGAAAACAAAACAGTTGCACATAGTACTTCTAAATAGCAGGTACATCCAATTTGGTAGTTGATATTACCTAAGAACATATAAAGTCTCTTGTGTTTGCTATTAACCCAATAACCTTCAGAATTGAATGGTATCGCTAACCTTTTTTCATTTCATGCACGAGAGCTCTGAATCTGCTCAATGTATGACTCTTGTAATGTAGTAGTGACAACTACATATTACACTTCCTTAGCTTAACATAATGTGCACACATGACTCATTAGCAAGCTGACTCATGTAACAATTTAGGTATTGGGAGCGGTGTAGCACTTAGTTCACACATAAACACCCATCATCAAGGAGTTCACTTAAAATCACTAAGTGAGATTCTTTTTACTAAGAAATTGGGAGTAACGCATAATGGATAAGGACCATCACTTAAACTAAAGAAAGTCTTCATAAATCAATCATTATTCGTTGGCAAACAATTTGGAATTCAATAAAAGCTCTTTTTAATAGTACATAGACTTATTCCAAATCTTAGCACTAGCATGGTCATCGAATGAGGACTTTGCATCACGTAACAAGGACGAAATCATTTCATGGGGCATTGGATTCTCATATTTGTGCTATTCAGAGAGATCTACTTTCGCTCTTTATATTATCCCTGGGGATTGTTATAATCAGTGGATTATTATCCTCGTCAGGGTCTTCTAGGATTCCCACTTCTGGGTTTACTCCCGAGGATTTAGGGTTCCTGCATTATAAATTTGCTCTTTAAACTTATATCCAAACATTTAGCACCATTCTCCTAGCCCAAAACATTTCGGGTGCATCTCACTTTAAACACATTTTGCATCAAAATTCTCATTGTACTACAACAATGGCATTTTATTCTCAAGAAGGCTAAAATGTCTAAGTAAGGTCATTTGACTTTTGAAAAGCATATAACCATTCATCTTGTCAAAACATGCATCTAAATGGGTTAAGGTCCAAGTATGCATTCACTTTTCAAGGGAAATGTTATTAAAACTCGTCTTAAAAGCTTACAAGCCTACAACTTACTCATAACCATTCTTATAAAGCGAATGGTCTAATAGTCATTATTAACCATTGAACTCAACATGCTTGCCATATCAAATAAATTCACCTACACACTTATCGACACACGACCTGAAGCATATTGTACCAAATTTATTCTTAATTGGCTTCACTTGTAAGAACTTGAACAATTTGGTTTAGCAAATCAGCCACATGCTTTCTGTTTGCTAAATGCATTTCAAGTTATAGGAACAAAGCATTTTAAACGATCTTTACATAACATTCATTTAATTCAAGAGCAATGTTTCAATATTTCAGTTAGTGATTTAGTTAATTGAACAATTCAGCTCAACGGTTCAGCTGAACCATTCAGCGAACTTGGTTATTAATCCTAGTTTAGGTACGATAAGAAATCATGATTCGAAATGCAGCCAAATAAGCAATTAATGTTTAGCTAGAGTAAGTCACGGCACAAGTAAGTCGTTGCTCAGCTTACAAATCTGATCACCATTAAATTGATTTACCAAACCATTCAGCTAACCCACACATATTCTCCCGTTTCTCTCCAATGCTAAATGGGGTAACTAAGAACCACACGTTAACATAAACAAGTCAATTGGGCAACATGTTACATACATGATGATTTACAAGCAACAACAAAGCATCAACATGACAATACACTTTGTAAATTCACTTATTTCATACACAACTCAAACTCCCTCCTCCCATTACTGTCTACAACAATGCTCAAAGTCATCTCAATTTCACCCCAAATAATTTACCTACTTCCCATAGGTTCCCAATTCATCAAAATTCAATTCTAATTGCCAAATCAAATTCGACAAATAATTCGTAAGCATTTACAAATTATTAGTAATTTAGGGAATCAATAACCACGCACCTCGCTCTAAGCTAAAGGATCGATTTATGGGTTACATGGCCAGTCTCTAGCCCAAATGCAACTAACCAGATGCCTCTGCCCAAATTCTCAGTTCATTCATGCATTTTATCGAACAGTTGTTGGGCACGAGGAAGGATCACCATGGCGGCAATGCATGCCAATGGGTAAGTGAGAATAATCCAAAAACTGCTTAATAAAACTTGGTAGAATTCTGATGGACATGAATGCAACGAACAAACCCGAGAAGCAACAATTGAGAAAAAACATGTGGTTACTACTCCTAAATAATCTAATTAGTACGTAAATAAATAGTCTAATATGGCCAATTAAATAGAATACAGTTAAGAAGAATATTATCCTAAATAGTTAGGCCCGGATTAAGAACCCCACCTATTATATCAACGACCATACCAAAAAACACATTTACACACAAAGCTACGCCATATGTCACATCATCACAAAGACGTTCCTGGATGGATCTTTTTAAAATATAAGACTTAGGTTGCAGTTTGTATTCATAGGACCTTGCTCTGATACTACCTATAACACCTTTAGCCTTTAGGGTTAGGGACGTTAATTTCTAATATTTTGAAGTGAAATGAACGCAGTTCCGCCTAAAAGCTGACCATAACCTAGGCTTAATGCCTTACATTAGGAACCTATAACCATAAACATAAAGAGTATGTTCCACAATCCTGGCGGCTACATACTGGAGACCACAACTCTACATGCCACGTGCCCGGAGTATACAAACTATAAAGATAAGTAAAAGGGGGAACAACGATACATCTCAATGGATCACACCTGCAGAGCACTAGGGTTTACATCCTGGAAGTAACATACACCAATCAAACCAAATAACTAACTATTTAGAACAACTACTAATCAATGTCCAATACATGAATCAATGCATTTAGCCCACTATACATGACATTCTATGAATACATCACATTACATCGTTCAAATCATGAATTTATATGTAAACACATATAACTCCTCTTTCTAAAGCAAAAGGGAGGTTCCGGCTCGAGATATGTGGGCTGACTTCTACCTGTCCTTTCAAAAACCAAGGAAAAGGAGGAATAGAGAGGGGATGAACTACCACATGCTTAGTAAGTGATTCTCAACCCTATGAAAACAAAACTATTGCACATAATACTTTTATATACCAATCACAAAATTAGATATTTAATATCACATGATTAACATATAGGGTTTCCCATATTCATCAATACCTTAGTAGTTTTCAAAATTCAAATGGTATCCCTTCCTTTATTCTATTTCACGCATAAGAGCTATGAACTTCCCTAACCTATGACGCTTATAATTTAGCAGTGGCAACCATTTTCTACATGTTCATGCCAAAAATGTGTTATTTTTACGATACTTTTATACACAATTGGTGCTCGTAATAATTGTTATTTTTAGGTTTTTATT